>BQNB010017577.1:2192-69720 GCA_026074375.1 Tanacetum coccineum
ATGTTTGATATTTAGAATCTTTATGATGATTAGATAAGCTTTACAAGAATGGTTTTGTTATGAAACACGAAGTATTTGACGAAAACAAGAAAGTCGGCTTACATGGATAATAAAAGTAGACCACCTTATGTTAGCCTCTCTTTTTCAATATACTAGGTGTGCATAAAAGTTCAGATATGTAACGAACACGAAAGAGATAAAAATGCTTGTACACCTTTATTGTTTATATTGTGTATTCTTGCTGTTACAGTTTGACACTGATACGACTCTGCTCCTGGTGTTTGTTGCAATAATTTAGTGCAGTGATTGTATCACCTATTACTCAGTAAAAATTTAGTAACTGCATATCAATTTTGAAATAGAAAACTATGCTGAATGATCTAAATTAGTATGAGTTTTTTCTCTTCAGCTATGTTGCACCAGAGTACGCATGCACATGCATGCTAACTGATAAGAGTAATGTATATAGCTTTGGAATAATTATCATGGAACTAATTACAGGGAGAAATCTAGTTGATTATGGTCGACCACGAGGAGAGGTTGAAAGGCGAAAGGTTGCTTGCTTGACTTTGAGAAAGAAGTAGAAAGAAGGTATTATATAATAATAAAAAAAGTAAAGGCGCGTTAGCGCTTTTTTTTCAATAAGGGTCGGAGCTTGAAGAAGCGAGGCTATCAGAGACAAAAGTGCTAGTTGTAGCGCGCTAGCGCGCATTTGACTAAAAACATGGAAAGTCAAGGCTCTGACATTAATAACCTTTCTGATTTATAGTTTGTTCTCTGTCCAAACAATTATGAAGCAAATGCATAATTACAGGTGAACTTAGTGGCCCGAGATGCCATCTTCAAAAGCTTTAAAACGTCTACTCTTGGTGGATCTTTGGTGTGTAGATCCAGATGCCCAAAAAAGGCTGAAAATGGGCCACGTACTTCACATGCTTGAAGTAGATGATTGCTGGTTTCCCACTGTAAGCATTATTGTTCCAATATGTAGCTTCAACTTGAATGCATTCAGGCTATCCACGGGTACCTTTTAATAGTCACTTGTAGAAATTATTATAGGTGCAAGATGTTTGTTATTTGTTACTGCCAACATCACATTGTCTGATCTTGCATACCCTGGTAATATGATTAGATGTACGAGGTAGAGTGGTACATGTGATTGTTTTCATGCTTGATTTGATTTGGCATGATTTTAGGTTTAGATTAACCGTCTTCGAGTGCGACGATCAGTGTTGTAAATATCGCTCGGCGGTCGACCCCCTTTAAGTGATATATCGGTCTTGGCGGCGATATATCGGTTTCTCGGCGGAGACCCTAAATTATAAAGGAATTCTGCAAAATATATATATATATATTTAATAAGTTTTTGTAATATTCTTATTATTTTTAACTATATATCTTATGTATATGTTGTAAAATATACATTATGTGTGGTTTTATTTCAGTTTTGTATACTTTTATTAAATCACGATCAAGAAAATCAGAATACAAAAATAAAAAATATAAATAAAAAATAAAAAAATAAAAAAATCCAAAAATGGCCGATTTTGACCGATTTTGGAGCGATTTTGACCGATTTTTGACCAAAACCGATTTTTTACCGATAAGTGAAAAAACGTATCGGTTGACCACCGATAAACGGTATATCAGTGATATATCGGCCGCCAAGGCCGATATTTACAACACTCGCGACGATCCAGTTGTTATTAGTTAATGAATTCAATAATTCTGTTTGGTTCTTATCAATAGTATGTGAAAATGGAGTAGAATTTTAGATCTCTTTAAGGTGGCTAGTAAGCCTGTAAATGCAGTCCTCAGAACTTAGCGATTGGTTCTGTTTGGTTCACACTTGTGGTCCAAAATATTGGAACTGGTTAGACTTGTTTCAGTTTTGATTGCATGTCGAAATTGAACTTAATAACTTGATTTGAGAGTTGCAAGTGGCAAAATGGGCGCGTTGGGTAGTGGGTCAAAATGGGTAATGTTGGTTTTCCTTAATATGTATTTATACAGTTTTTATATATGTAAGCCTTCAATAGTTTGTGTTTGTGCAGTTCTTCCAGGAAAAGAATTAACTATTTATGAAAGTGCTCTCAACAAATCAGGTGTTCATACTTGCAGTTATACTTTAGTTGTTAGTTCTCCTAATTTTTATACTTGCAGTTACTATAACAAACCGTAAATAATATTTGCAAGCCCTTTAATTGTTGTCATATATGCAACTTTCACAGTGATGCTGTCAACAAATCAAGTGCATCAAGTGCAAACTGTCTTTATACTTCACGTAAAGTCTTACTTTAAGAGTTTTATATGTGCTTCAAGAAGCTTATATACAATTATGTAGTTTATAAGTATTTATACGTGAACGCCTTTGAGCAGTATTACGTGTATTTTCACAGGAAACAATCAAGCAACATGAGGAATGTGAAGACCAAGCATGACTATTTTCTTCTTTTTTTAGCATAGTTATAGTTACTTGAATTCGAATAATCATTGTACTTCATTTCATACTTCAAAAAGATGTTCCTTATTTGCCTGTCGTTACGCAAAAGACTTGGCTTATATCGACTTATGGTTGAAAAACAAATTGGTTTCAGTATATCAGTTTGTATGTAATTTTTTGTGCAAGAGTTTGTATGTAATTAATTGCTAGTTTTTCATGGTTTCAATATCAGTATCACTCTTGTATTAGTAGCCTATAGTGACACATGTATGTGTCAGAAATAGTCTCAACCTATCCTGACACTATTAAGTGTCAGGAAACTATGTCCCTATATACTTTTACCACCTAGACTTTTAATGACACTTTATATAAGTGAAGGTGAAAAATAAAGTATTTTAGTGACACTTTTTTGGACATTTTCTGACATTTTTTGTGTGTCATTAAAAGACTTTTTTCTTGTAGTGATATGATGTTGCGAGTGGTAGGGCTTCAAAGGTTATGAGTCAAAGATTTATTCTTGTTTTCTTTTCAACACTTGTCTTTTTTTTCTTTCAAAACTTGTGTTTCCAAAAGGTTTAAATCAAGGAGGAAACTCTTATCACAAACAGTATTTTATGTCGATTACTCTTACCTATAAGGATCGAAAGTAAGGGACCTATCCTTCGGCAAGAGCACTTATTTTAGTTGATGTAAGAATATATAAGAAAATGAAATGGTATTAGATTTCCTTATATTCTAATTGTGATTGAACATATAAACCATGTGTCCTAAAGCACTCAATTATTCGGTACACTAAACGATTACGATACAGAAGTTTGTTTAGTTTTTCAAAACTTGTCTAAGGTTGAGAGTTGTGATTTGAAAGATACATCCACTTCCTGATTGTGGAGCTTCCATCTACTCTAGCTTACCATGTGATCGACAAATTCCACACTTCAAGACAAAAAATCCATGAAATACTTGGGATACCGATGGGGGAGACAAAGTTGGAAGATCTAAATGAAAGACCTTCTAACGATCCTTTCATTAAAGAATGGAAAGCCCAGTACAATCATCTTGGAAAACCAACACCACCAGCAATTGCTTCGAGAATCAATAGTACAAAAGACACAGACTTCATGTTCAAGATGAATTTCATAACTCTTTTTGGAAGTACTATGGGGACTCTAGAAATGGTAGAAGGGTACCGATAAAGTTGCTAAAATATATCAAAGAGGATGATGATATAGCAGCGGTGCAGCTATATATTTGAATGTTTGAGAATAAGTAAGCTTAATTGGGAAGAAGTGAAAAATAAGAAAAACTTCTACTATGGGCCACTAACGTTCTTATGCGTAAGTAATCTCTAACATTTGAAATTATTGATTATCTAACGCGATTAAAACATATAAAAATATAAACTAACGAATTTTTTTACTTTTGTACAATGTGCTATACTTGGACTCAACGTTCTTCACAGATCTTAATATTATCCGTCACATACCAGCAATCAGAAGCTGGAACACGTCTTCTGTTAGAAACTTGCCGTCAAACAAAACCGGACATCAACACGAACGAAACTTTAGCCTTCATCGACACAAGAAACAGGACACAAAGTCAATCGACTTCTGTGAAGAATAGAAGAAATGAAACCCCACAAAGTGTAACCAAACGATTATATTGTATTACCATAAAACCTCGATCGGTTTACAAGGAAGAATAAGAAGAATGCATGTTTGAGACCTTCACCCCCGGGAACCGACTATACATTCACCCGCCTACAAACATTCAAAACAAAGCTATGACTTGCCTTGCAAGGTAAGTAATTTACATAAAGAAACTACACATTACTAGCTTAAACTAATCCTAACCTTACTAGCCTTGAAAACTAACATAGACTAACAATTTCCACCTTAGTGACAAGACTAGTTAATCCCGACACCAAGTATCTCAATGCAATACTTGAACTTCAGACCTGGAACCACCTTTGTAAACGCGTCATCTGCATTATCTTTCGTGCCTATCTTTGCCACTTCAATCACTTTAGACTTTATGATCTCCCTGATGAAGTAATACCTCACGTTGATATGCTTTGTCCTCTCATGAAACATTGCATTTCTTAAGAGATGAATTGCACCTAGATTAATCACATTTTACAACCACTGACCTATGTTACTCCCAGCTCGATTAGTAGACCTTTACGCCAAATCTTTCCATTACAGCTTTCTGTAGCGCAAAATACGCCGCCTCTGTAAGTATGATAATGCAACAACAGTGCTTTTAAAGTTCCGTTCCAACTCACAACAATGCCATGGCACACATAAACACATACCCGGTTATCGACGCTACCCTTCTCAGGTCTTTAGCATAATCCGCATCCATAAAACCGTCAACGTCCACGGTTTCCCTTGATCTCTACCATATACTAGACCTACATTAGCATACCCTCAAATACTTCAAAATCACTCAGCCTCTCAGTGCTTTTACTGTATTTGCCAACTACCTGCTCACAATACTCCAATTGCAAAGAGACGACTTGCCATTATCCACGTTGTAGTTTATTTAGAATTTTTTTGCAGTATGCCCGACTGAGACACCTTCCGGATTCGGCTACCCCTATCTCTGACAACCTCCATACCAAGTATCTTCCTAGCTGGACCAGTTCCTTCATATCAAACGTTTTTCGCACCAGTCCCTTGGATAATTCAATCTTAGGACATGCATTTATAAGCAATCAACATATAAATCTACATAAAGCAATAGATATATAGTACATACTGGTGCAACTCTCTGTAGTAAACATAGCTATCATAAGCTGCTACGAACTAAACCCATGTTTGATCATAATACACATCAAACCTTTTTGTAACACTGCATTGGAGACAGATTAAGACCAGAAGAGATTTACTTCAACAAACATACCTAGTTTCCCGGTTCCGATCTTCAAACTAAGTGGGCTGCTCATATAGAATGGTTTTCTTCAAGATTACCATGTAAAAACGCCATCTTCACATCAAGTTGTTCCAACTCGTAATCTTCACAAGCAGTCAATGGAGGAGAATCCCCTAATAGATGTATGTCAAACCACATGTGAAAATACCTCATTGTAGTCAATACCTACTCACTGTGTAAACCTCAGAGCTACCAGCCTTGCTTTGTACCTTGGGTTTCTAACGCCTTCATCCCTTCTTTAATCGTATACAACCACATTGCAGCTTAGCAGCTTTTGACCCGGTGGTATGATGACCAACTCCTAAGATAGATTCTTCTCAAATAACTCGTCTCTTCCTCCATAGCACGAACCCATTCATCCTTTTTAGATGAATTAATCGCCTCCTAAATGTATAGGATCATGTGATCTTCTTTCCTCAACAATAGCAAACCATAAGCCGCCATAATCATCTTCAGACCTAGACCCTGTGGGTCTAGACAATGATACATTACCTTCATCCCTATACCTTCCACGTATAGTAGTTGTTCTCTTTTCTCTATCACGTACCAGAACATAGTTGTGCAGATTCTGTTGTTGAGGCCCTTCATCTTGCTCCTTATCTTCATTCCCTGGATTTTCCCTATTATGAGGATCCATAGTGCGTTCGACCCTACATCACTGTGGAAGTTCCACCTCAACCCCCAATATATTTGGGACCGCCAGAAATTAAGGGACTGCCACCAGAATAACACAAAATGGGACACTTAACTAAAAAATTTCAAATTGAAAAACAAACACTCCCTTACCTGCTGCCATTGACGAACTCGAACCAAAACCCACCAAAACTCAAAATCAACCACTAAAACTTCAAGTGAAGATCAAATCAACACTAATAATCAATCCTAATATCACAAAGATCATCAATTGTAAGTCATTTCATCTATTTTCTTTCGATTTGAGTCTAGGGTTCATGATGAACACCAAAAATTGAAATTGGGGATTTTTGATTTTTCTTTCAATTTTGTGCAATTAAGAGTAGTAGGATACAATGTATAACTAATATGCTTCCCGTAGACATAGGATTTGCATACATTAGTAAGATTAACCAAAAATTAATTTTGAACCAAAACCCTAATTTTATTTTCAAATCACTCACGTTAGGAACATCATAAAATTGTTGTTATGCATTGTCAATACAACCTAAAAATGTTTTCAAATACATGCATAATGATCTCATGAACAAATTTCGAGATACATAATTCATATGTATTTTTTGACTTGTTTGGTTGAGCAAAATCAAACTAAGGAGCGTTTGGGTTAACTCTTAGGATTTTATATTTAGGTCGAGTTAATCGTTACTCCACATTTGTTACATTTAGGCACACACTAGAAACAATACCCATAACATATTTCATGTGAAAAAGAAATAAAATGTAATTTCACTCTTTATCTAGGTAATAATGCCTCGAGCTACCAGTCTTGATCATCAAAAGACACGAAACTACATACCCCTAATATCAAATGAGTTTAATCAGGAAACTAATGGGCTTTAGCAACCGTGTGAAGGATTACTTACATAATCCTTTCCTAAGATATTCTCCTAAAGATATCTCTAAGATAACTTTTACTATTCTGTTTCATAACAGACTTAAGCTATAAACAGAATAACTTGACCAGTATACTTTAGTACTGCATAAGATTACCAGTAATAACTTAGTATGCTAAGACTAACCAGTTCTAACTTAGTACTTGCCATGATTAACTTTTAGATTTATAAATTACTGCCTTAGGATTTAACCTCATAACTAATTGAACTATCTATTACTACCAGACTTAACTGTTATACTACCAGTATTAAGTTCTGTTATAATCATTTTCCCACAATCCTCCGCCTAACTTGATCTTCCTTTTGTGGAAACTTCAAGTTCTTCTAACATTCATGATATGTAAATACTTTAAAGCATCCTGAGGATGTTGTAAATAGTAAATCTTTCAGTTGTTCTTGATCTGCAACACTCTTCGTAGTCTTCTCATGGATCTTTTGCAGCATCTATTTTTTAAGGCTCTTCAGCAATCCATTATATCAGCAACCTGTCATTAGTACGTCAAATCATAGAGTTTCAGTCTATTCTCATTCACTTCCAGGTGTGTTAACTCCTGTGAGAGGTGAATCATTGAAAATTTTAAATGGATTTGATGTCTCTTTACCAGTTAGCCATTAACTCTGGAGTAGTCAGTCCTTTGGCCACCAGAAAGGTGTATGTCCATGGTTAACTGAAAACCATTTCAACTCTCAGTACTTGAAACATTGGTGAGTTGAATACCATATGGTTTTTAGCAAACCATTACAGCCATCAACGGATTTGATATGCCTTTACTATAGCGTTTGCTCAGGGCTAGGTCAATGCCTTTGGCACCTAGAAGGTAAATTCCATGTGGATTGATGGACCATATCAACTCTTTGTACATGAAACTTGGTGAGTTGATATACCATCCACTTTTTGGTAAAGTGTCAACCATCTAATATGGATTTGCAATTTGTCTTTACTCATAAGCCATAAATCTTATGGACTAGTTTGGTTTTTCCACAGCCTTTAACCAAGCAATAATATTGTGGGCTAGCCAAAATCTTCACTTAGACAAGATATGGTGATTTGAGACCATATAACTTTTTGCAGTTATCAACATAGAACGGATTTGAGGAGTCTTTACCTTGAAGCCCGTTTGCTATTGGACTAGCAGTCCTTATGTTGGTTAGACATGGTGAACTGATAACCTTTGTTGTGTTAGGTGCATTGACCTTACAAGTGTTATCCTTGCTTCTCTCTTTCTAGGCTTTCAACCCTTACAAACCTTCACTACTTTTCTAATGCCAGCTTGTTTTTCATATTATCAACGCATATCTATAGCATCCTCATTCATCTTTTCCATCCTAAAAGCTTCATTTTTTTAAAACATAGTTTTGACTACCTCAGCAGATAAAGGGGTACGTTTCTTTCAGACAACATATACACTTCCATGGATTCTAAGTTCAAGCAATGTACCCTACAGGTATCATAATATCTCCAACTTATAATCTTTTGCTGTCCTAATTCACTCCATATTGAATCTGTGCTAAGAGGTTCTTCAAACATAATTCTTAAACATTTCCAAAATCCCTTCTCTAACTTATCTTCTG
The DNA here is from genome assembly GCA_026074375.1 of Tanacetum coccineum. Classification (NCBI taxonomy): domain Eukaryota; kingdom Viridiplantae; phylum Streptophyta; class Magnoliopsida; order Asterales; family Asteraceae; genus Tanacetum; species Tanacetum coccineum. The sequence continues at coordinate 10,725 of BQNB010017577.1, forward strand.
GCCCATCCATCCCATATCTATTCATTACAATCCTATACAACTCAGTGAGATCATCTCTAGATATAGATTTTAACATAGCACCAAAATTAATTTACTTTGTCAGTACCATCTTCCTCTAAACAATTTGGTACACTCCTTTTTCTCCTTGCTTAATAATCTTATAGGTAGCTACACTAGGTGTTTTCATAGCTACAGGAACAGGATTAATTGGAGTTTCAGTACCTGTGTTAGACTCTTCATGCTCACCAACTTCATCAGAATCTTCAGAGTCATTCTTATCAACACTTGTATGCATTCCTTTCCTTGCCATCTGCTTTCTTCTCTTTCCAGACTTCTTTGTTGATTCATCATCCTTTGCTTCATCATCTTTTTCTTCTTTCAGTCTTTTTGGAGTCTTTGTTTGAGCTCTTTCACCAATTCTTTTAAGCTAGCTTTATGGCTTCAAAACTTATGTGGAGCAAAGGAACTCAACCTGTTTCATAAAGCTGTCAACTCATCCTTGATTCTTCAAAAACTTAATTTCTTCAGCTGAGTTAACTTCCAAGTCCATTCGATTCTTCAAGTTAGTTCATCATATACGTCTTCAGCTGTGATGGGTACACGGGTTGTTTCTTTTAGCTTTAGCTCCTTTTCTTCAGCAAAATTACTTCTTTCTTGTGATTCACAAGATCAACATTTCTCTTTGCAAAATCTTCTCCTTGAAGATCACTTCCTAGCATGCTTTTTTGACAACTTGCTATTAGCTTCAATCTTTGCTCTTAATCTAAATCCAATATTTCATTTGTGTAATTGCTGAGCTTCAAAACTAAACTTGAGCTTTTCTTTTCTTCTGTTGCTCATTCAATTCTTCTTCTTCTGCAATCCTTTGTGCTAGGAGAGAGTCCATATGTACTTGTTTAGCTACCTCTTCTTTTTGCAAAGTATCCAACCTAATTGCTTCAGCAGGTAGCTTGTCCTCTTGTAAGATTTGTTCTTTTGACTTTTTGGAGTACTCTTCACTGTTCAATTAAGGATGCTTACCTTTCTTATTTGTCCTTTTTACTGGAACAACGCACTAACTTTTTCATTTCCAGTACTAAGTTGTTCATCACCAGTACTATGTTTAATGCTACCAGTATTAACTCCACTAGCAGTATTAACTTGTTCAGCACTAGGAGTATTAACTTGTTCAGCACCAGCATCAGTTCCTTCTTGAAAATCCAAGCTTGAAACTACCTTCTTTCCCTTAGTTTCTTTTCTTCTCTTGTATCTCCTTCCCTTGTCAATGGACCTTGACTTTAAAGAGGCAACCTTTGAGAGAGTTTTGGCTGCTTCAAGAGTATTTGGACTTATTTCTTCTACTTGTTCCTCCCCTGAAGTGTTTACTTTTGTTGTAGGAGGAGTAACCAGTCCTTGTACTGAAGAATCTTGAGGATCATCTTGACTTTTCCTCCCTTGAGCCTCAGGTTCTTCCTCTTCAGAGTCTGTCAAAACCAAATTCCTCCTTTTCATAAACCCTTCCAACTTCTTCACCTTCTTGACTAACTTCACTATTGCATTTCCCATGGTCAGCTTGGTTTCTTTGAGATCCAATTCCAAGCTGTCAATTCTTGAAATCAACTTAGGAACTGCTTGAAGCAAATCATCCATAGGCATGTGACTTGAAGCCTATTCTTGTGGGGGTGAGAAGTGATGGTGGACAGGAGATTGCTCCTCATAGATGTGCTCATCTTGTGTAGGTTCATTGTCAGGTATTGGTGTAGGTGAAGGAATGGGTGGTGGTGTAGGTGTAGTGATAGGTGGTGGTGTTGGTGTTGGAATAGGTGGTGGTGTTGATGTGGTGATAGGTGGTGTAGATGTAGTGATAGGTGGTGGTGTTGGTGTTGGAATAGGTGGTGGTGTGGGTGTTGGAATATGTGGTGGTGGAGGTGCTTGAGGTGATGATGAGGATGGTTGGGATTGAGCTTGAGCAGCATGTTCTTGTCCTGCATTAGGGTTAGTAGCAACAAGCAACATAGAAGGCAATAAAGGTCTTGGTGCCCCTTGAAAACCCCTTTTCATATTCCCAAAGATCTTTTTGGTCAGGCTCACAGCTAGATAAGGGTGTTGTTTTCTGTTGATATTCAAATTCATTTTGCAAGAAAACAGGCGGATACCATCAAAAACTTTTCTTGTCTTTCAAATTGCCACCATACCATCAAAAATGAGTTTCGAAAAATTATAAACTCTACCAGTGGAGAGACAGATCAAAGCGAGTTAGCATTTATTGTTTTTTTTTTTTTTTTACAAGTTGATCCATTCACCACTTTTAGAGCTTATACAGTGTAAAAGATGGTGGACTAAGTATCGCCATTGGGGTGTGAAGAAACTTTTCCAAAAGGTAAAGGTTCCATCAGTAGGATACCCTATTTGCCCCATACCCTCAAAAAGGTCATCATTAGGCAACATTGTAATTCCTGTGGCGTCATCTAATTGAAGTGAATCCCTAATTGACGCCTCAGAGATTGTGTACCTTATGGTATCAATTGTTGCATTAATTTCTAGAGACCCATCAGCTTTAGTATTTGCGATAGCACTCTGCCAAAATTGTTTCACAAGAGAATCATAGATAGTTGGATTAGCAGTTAAAGCATACCTGAGGTTGGAACCTCGAAGAAAATCCACTATCTCAGCAAACCCTGCACTCTCGTTAGGCTTGCGCAAAAACCCCACTTGATTGTGTTTGTCACAATACTTTAATTGAGCCATTGGACAACCGTATTAAGTACTTGGGTTTTGATGTGAATGAAATTGTAGATGCTGGTAGCAGAACTCTTGACTATTTTCGTTATAAAGGAAATTTTTACTTTGCAAAAGAAAAGGAGATAGCAATAAAAATAAAAGTATGAAAGAGAAATCAAACTTTATTCTATTATAGCTACTCTGTGAACGACTATTGCGCCACTAAAGAATCTCTAACAGATAACATTTAAAACAGTGATAAAACAGAAAAATGTCAAATTTCGCAACCAGCATTAACAATACATACAGTAGTTATAACAATATACACTGACCAGTACCTTAATTTTGGTCCAATCAGAATTATTAAGAGTCAACCGTATTAACTCGTTTTCAACCAAGAATTATGTATGTATGAAAATGGTCAATTGTTAAAAAAACCTTGGCACTCCTCCCTTTTCATCCATGTATGTGCAAAAAGTCGTCTAAACAAAAGAAAAACATATGCCAAAAATTGTATAAACAGAATTAATGAAACTAACTACTGCTTAACACTACTTAACTACCAGTATTAATAAGACATAACTACCAGGATTAAAATCTACTTAACTACCAGTATTAATAAGACATAACTACCAGGATTAAAATCTACTTAACTACCAGGATTAAAATCTACTTAACTACCAGTATTAATAAGACATAACTACCAGGATTAAAATCTACTTAACTACCAGAATTAATAAGAAACAGTAACTACAGGATTAAATCTTCTTAATCTACCATATTAATAAGAACATAACTACATGATAAAAAGGAACTATACTAACAGGAATTGTAGATTACGTAGCTACCATAATTAACAAACTATACACCTGAGCCTCCCCTTAAATGTTGCTATGGGTTGATCATTCCAATGCTAACCACCAAGTAATTAAATCGTGGTCCATCAAATGGTTTGGTTAACAAGTCAGCGACATTTAAGTCTGTGTGGATCTTCTCCCACGACTATGAGCTTCTTTTCATAACAAATCTCATTTGAAGTGGTGAGAATCTCTGATGTGCTTGGTTTAGAATGATAGACTGGGGTTCTTCACCAATGTAGATTGTGATTTTCATTATTCAATGTGGGATTTTGTATTCATGAAGTTGAACATAGTCCAGGCAATTGATTTTGAAAACCCACAATACTTGTCCAAAACAATATTTTTTTTTTTTGCAGCGCTACATATTCAGTTCAGTTGTTGAGGTGGCTACAATTGTCTGTTTCTTACATTGCCATGAGATAAGTCTTTGTCCAAGAAATTGACTACCACCTGTTGTGGATTTCCTGTCAAGGTTGGATCCACCATAGTCACTATCAGAGAATGCTTCCAAGTCAAAGGGTGATTCCCTAGGATACCATAACCCCAAGTGTGGTTTGCCCTTGAGATACTTGAAGATCCTCTTGACAGCATTGAGATGAGAAGTCTTTGGAGTAACCTGAAAACGTGAACAAATCACAACTGGCATACATAATATCAGGTCTCAGAAGCAGTTAAGTACATGATGGGAACCTATCATCGATCCTGTACAAGTGTACTTACATCAAAGCGTCTCATCTTTGTCAAGGCAATTTGGTCTCCATGGGTGTGATTGCAGCTTTCACATTCACAAGATCAAATTTCTTGAGTATCTCAGCTACATACTTGTCTTGAGATATGAAGATTCCTCTTGTTCTGCTTGACTTGTAGACCTAAGAAGAAAGGTAAGTTCAACCCATGGAAACTCATTTGAAACCTGCTTTTCATCAATGCTTCAAATCAAGCACCAAGATTGTTGTGAGCCAAAAATGATTCATCAACATTACACTTATAACTAGCATGATATCCTTTTTGTCTCTTTAATGACAAAAGTTTGGTCAATTGTGCCCTCTAGTATCCATTGCTTTCTAGGAATGTTGATAAAGTTGCTTACAAGTCTTGAGCTTGATGTAGTCCATACTAAGCTTGGACCACCTTTTTTAAACATATTTGGATGATCAGGATCAACAAAAAACAGAAAAAATGAGTTGTGAGACATAAACCTCTTTCATCTATTGTGGCCATAAGAAAGCACTTTGACATCCATTTGGTAAACTTTGGAACCCATAAAAATGAGCAAAGGCCAAAAAACAACCTGATCGCTTCAATTCTTGCCTCAGGATGCAAAACATCCATCATTTGTAGATACCTTCTTCCTGATGTGTACCCTTAGGGCCACTAATCTTGCTTTGTTTCCTCACAACCACACCTTCTCTCACTCTTTTGTTTCTAGTAGACCACTTGGTGCAATCACCTTCATTCCTGAGGTAAGATCTACCAAGGAACCCATACTTGTTGTAGCTTGAATTGTAATAGTTCTTCTTGCATGCTTCGAAACGCACAATCTGTCATCTTGTAAAGCTTCTAGCTCTTTTTAGGGTCCTCTTGAGATAGAAAACATGCAAACAAACATGGCTGTTGATGTCTGTTGTGATTGTTTTCTTTGCTATTTTTGAGTATGACAGAGAAGTGATTGCTCCTGATTTGTTGCACCTTTGCTCCTAGTTAGTACACAGATGATCTTTAGGAATCACCAAAAGTATTTGATCTTTTTGGGTGAATACTATGAATCCTAAGTGTAGGAGTAGGTCTACTTCATTTCTGTTGGTAAGACTGTTGAATTCAGTTATCACACCTTCTCATCATAAGGATGCTCATCAAAAATTCCAGTTCTGGCTTATGAAAGATTTCCGTGCTCTGCATATGTGAATCATTCATGATAAGCCTACCAGTTTTAACTATCTGACTACCAGTACTAAGTGGTTAGTATGGTGTGTTGTTTTTTCAGGGACATTCCCTAAATTGATTAGGGCAATTTCTTCTAACCTCTCTTCTAAAAGCTTGAATCTTAGGATTATAGAGGAAATCCTTCATTCTCCTTTGAAGGTTCTGACAGGTCTCCTCTTTCTTTGAATTTGTGGAAGTTGGTCTTTGCTTTAATCTTTTTTCTCAGGAATCTTGACCAGGCTGTAGGCAAAACATAATCTCACTCCTATCTTTTTCCTCAGAAGCAAATCTGAAGAACTGATTTTAGTTTCCTTAAAATACTGCATGGTTAGCTTCGATTCTCCAAAGATACATGGAATATAGTACAATAGAGTCAGGTAAGATAGTTTCAATATCAAACATCCATCTATATCACTACTCCTTTGACATTGGGTTTTTCTTCAAGAATTTCATGCAGGATAACTTCTACTCTTTTGGGTTACTTGATTGTAAACCCTATAGCTTTGCTGTTTAGAGAGTATACCCAATAAGAATCTTCATCAATTTGCTATCAATTTTCCAAGCACACTAAGAGTATCTAGGATGGTTACATGACACCCAAAAGGTCTAATGTAGCTTATAATTGGTTTGTGGCCAAATAAAAGCTCATATGGAGTTTTGTGTTGAGGTTTTGTCACTCTAACCCTATTGAAAATATAGCAAGCAGTACTAACTGCTTAGCCCAAAAGGTGTTGGTAAGAGTGAATCTTGGCTAGCATAGTTCTAGCAGCCTCAATTAGGGTTGTCTTACTCATCCTTTTCAGCAACTCCAGTTGTTGTGGAGTCTGGAGTCTTTAGACTCTTGTTTTATCCCTTTGTTTTGCCACAAAATTCAAGGCATATCTCATTCTTAAATTCTGTTGCCATTATGACCTAATGATCTCTACACTATGACTAAGTTGGTTTTCAATCTGCTAATAAAGGTCTGAAGTATGCCATAGTTTCATCTTTAGAAGCAAAGAATACCCAACAAATCTTGTACATATCATCAGTGTTAACAAGGCAATAACTTGCTTGATTTATGCTTCTCACAGAAGTGGACCAAAAGACTCCATATGCCAGGTTGTGAGTGGTGGTGATCACTCTTTTTAACTTGGCCTTGCAGAGGCCCTATGTTTGTTTGCTTTATGGCAAGCAACACACTGTGTGGTCATTTTTGAAACCTTGGAAAGGGTAAACTCTTACAAGGTTTCCTTCACAGGGTTGTATAGATTTTTTAAGTTGATATGACCATCTGTTCGATGCCACGATTTAGATTGTCATCAGTGTGGCCTTAGAATCAAAACAGGAAAACCTTTAGCAGGAGAAGTGTCGCTTCATGTCAAAATTATACCTGTTGTGATGTTAGGGACCTTGATAGAGGAATCTGATTTTTGTCATCAGGCATCTTAAGTTCAGGGACACCACAAGACATTAGTCTCAGTTAAAAAGAACCCTTATGCTGCTTATCACAAATTTTTGTAGATATAGAGAGAAAAGGTTAAAATGCCCTAATTCTCTTTCACAAAGGTACACACTGTCAAAATCTAAATTGCCTACTTAATCTACCTTTTAAACAGAGATGTAGCCGTTGACCTCCAAAGTAACAGATCCTCATTGAATTTCATCAAAATCCTCTAGTTGATCCTTGTTTCCTGTCATGTTGCTCCTGAGACCCACTATCAAAGATACCTTCTATCTACCAGATGTTCTGTCAGGGATGTTCCTGCACATAAATAAGAGGAATATTAGTTGCTCTAAGGGGACCAAGCCTTTTAGCTGGGCTGTGGGTCTGCCTTGTGGACATTGCATTTCACAGGTCTAATAAAATAGGTCCACTGTTATATTAAAGTTTGGGGCTAGTGATGCCTCCAATATAAACTTGCTGAGTCTTAACAGCAGATCCCCAACTTCCCATTACAGCATTAGTATGAACCATTTGTGCTGTAGACTTTACAAAAGGTCTTCTTACAGATGAATATGATTTTGGAAAATCCCTTCTTTGATTAAATTGATCCATCTGTGGTCTTTTGGGACTTAAACTGTTTGAGGTCTTGTTAGGTACTGTTTGTCTAGGGTTCTAACTAGTATTATCTTTAGGAACTAACAAAAATTAACTTTAGGGACTAACAGATAACTTTAGATCCTACCAGAACTAATATTTGTCCTATCAGGTATCTACAGATTAGGCTCCTAACAGATTAACTTTGGCCCTTCTCCCCCCATTCAAGTATTAAGTTGTACTGATCTAGGAACAAATTTATTAGAGTGATTAATCTGTTTGCTTTGTCCTTACTGTTTTGTACCCATTACAGTATTAACACCTTTTACCTCAGTTCCTAGCCATACTTCTTGTATAATAGGTCATAGTATTTAATCAAGTGACTTAGACATACCACAAAAACAAAACATTTCTTCTAATGTAAAAGAGTAACCTTCCCCTAGTTCTCTTTTCATCATATCATTCCAACTCTTCCTATTAACTTTATGTGTTTCATTATCTTTGAGTGGTTGCCTAGGAGTTTTTATGTGTGAGACACAACTAGGTGCAACTTCTTTTGAATTTTGAACAGACACATCTTTTTCATTTTGTTATTCCACCCTTGACTTAGACATCTCATTAGGTTCATCTAAACTTTCTGATTCGGTCTCAAAAGAGTGCTCAGAAGTATTTCCACAAGATCCTTCATTGTCATTAGATTGACAGGTAGAAATGTCTCAAAAGATTTGTCATCTGACCACACTATTTAGGTTTTTGAGGTCCTTCTGCCATAAACATACAAAGCATCATCAATTTCCTCCTGTGGTTGAGGAGTATAATCTCCACTTAAAGGAGGTGGGACTCCTTTAAAGTCATTGGTCTTTGTAAATCTATTGTATGAAGGCTTTCCTATTGAATCCTCTTTTGAACACTTAAAGACAGAAAAATTCATTTCTTCTTCATTAATTAGAACTCATCATTAGATTGTATTTCAAAACCCTAAGCCAAGTTTATCTTTGACTCATGCCAGAATTACTTATTCCAAAGATTTTGGAAGAATTGTCCATGAATCTAATGTTTTCTGCAGATTGTTCATTTTCTTTTACAGCTTTTCATTCCTATTCTCTATATCTTTTAGCTTTTCATCTTTATATGTATTTCACTTTGCTTGAAATGCAAAGCTTTTTCATTTAGAGAAAGTTGGCTATTTTTGAGAAGTAACACGTTGAGTTTTAATTTCTTAAAGCTAGATATAGGAAGCCCCTATTTGTGCTTCTTGATCTCCTAACTGATTAATTTGTTCATCATAACAGTGTTTTAAGCTTATTATATGGATCAATACAGTTTTTTAGAAAACACAAAGATACCTCATGATCGAGCTATAGCCATAAGTGGCATGATTGATTCTTCAGCTTCAGTATGTTTCTCACCATTACAATCCCTCTTCTATTGTCAGCAAACCCATCTGATTCTTCTCTTGCTTCCCAGCTTCTTGATGTTGATAAAGAGAGTCTCTCTTCTTCTTTCCATCATATGTCCCCTTTGCTGTACATTCTCTAGCAAAGTGACCAGTGTTGTGACAATTGAAACACTCAAGCTTCTTTTTGTCAAAACCAACAGGGGTTTTTCCATCCACTCGAACTCTCCTTCCTGTTTTCTTATAAAACTTCTTCATTCGAATAGCAATCATTGCTATTTGCCAATTGATGTCCATTTCTTCAATATCTACATCATCAATCTGTTCCAAATCTTCATGAAGTAAGTCCAAATCCTCTGTTTGTTTGGCAAAGAGGGAATAGATTACTTCATCAGCAAAACCAGCAAGAACTTCTTTTTCAGGAACATTTGTTGAAGAAGTAGAAGGAGTGCAAGAACTGTATGCACCAGAAAAACCAGACTTAACCTTATTAGTGCTGCTTTTGCTTTGTGAAACAAAAGCAACATTTTGAGCACTTGAAGATGGTTTTGGAAGCACCTTGAATTCTTGCTCAAAACTCACTGAGGTTATTGTACAAATCATCATAGATAAATTGTCAATCTATTTTTTTTATTATATTTTTTTTTTTTATATTATTTTATTTTCTTTTTTTTTTTTTATTTAAAATTTTAAAATTATTTTTGTTTTTTTATTTTATGTTTATTTTTTTTTTATTTTTTTTTATCTGGATTATGTTCTCATGGTCATTGTAGAATTGGTACCATGCTGGGCAAGTTCTAAGAAAACTTATGATTGGGGCATCTTCTGTGTACCTCAAGACACCGGGAGTTCCATTGAGAAAGTATCTGTTGAAACCTGTCATTATCCCCTTTTCTAGTCCTTCAGATTCCGGATTCTTAAATGCCTTCAATCTGTCCTGGTTGAAACAGCCCTTCTGCATTTTCTTTGAATTTGCATTACCACCAAACCTAGTTCTAATGGCTTCCCAGATCTCTTTTGCATCATCCATGCAGGAAATCTTCTCATTATGTTCCTTTAGAATGGCCATCAGCAAAATATTCTTAGCCTTCCTTTCCTTTTCAACAGCTTGAATCTCTGCAGCAGAAACTGGTGAGAGCACTCGAATAACACCATCCTTTCCAGTTGAAATTCTCTTCTTGGAGTTACCATTCTGAATTACCTTCCATACTTCATTGTCAATGTACTCAAGGTAATGCTCCATCTCCATTGCCCATATATCATACTCCTCCTTCTTCAGAATTGGGAGTTTGATATTTGGATAGCAGTGTTTGAGCGATATCTCATTGTTGGGGTTGGTTTAGGTGCACACCAGTGTCTGATGTTTCTTCATAGTTTGATTCTTCACCCCTCTGAGATGTTGTGAGAAATCATCATTTGCAGGTTGTGACATTTTGGAATTGTTTGTTGTTTGTGGTTCTATAGTTTCTTCTTTCTCAGAGTCCCTCTAAAGGCTCTGATACCACTTGTAGGTCCTTGGTTTAGGATCTGACTAGCCTTTGTAAGACGATAGACAACTTGGATAAATCCAAATTAACTATATGAGAGACACTGACTATGAATTATCAAGTGTTAATGCGGAATCTTAACACAAGAGTAAAGAAGAAACGACAATACTAATTTACTATAAAGCTCTATGCTTCTATATATTTCTCAAATCGTTGTTGTACATAACATTGTGCCTTAGGGTTCCTCTTATACACCAAGGAAACCCTAATGGGCTTTACAACCGTGTGAAAGGATAATACTAATCCTTTCCTAAGATATCTCCTAAGATATCTCTAAGATAACTATTACTATTCTGTTTCATAAACAGACTTAACTATAAACAGAATTAACTATGACCAGTACTAACTTTAGTACTGCTAAGACTACCAGTACTAACTTAGTACTGCTAAGACTACCAGTACTAACTTAGTACTGCCAGACTTAACTTAGTACTGCCAGTATTAACTCAATACTAACAGACCTAACTATAACTACCAGACTTAACTGTTATACTACCAGTATTAAGTCTGTTACAATCTATTTTCCAAAAAAATCAAACTAAGGAGCGTTTGGGTTAACTCTTAGGATTTTATATTTAGGTCAAGTTAATCATTACTCCACATTTGTCGCATATAAGCACACACTAGACATTTGCCTAACGAATGATGAATCTTATAAGTAATGTCTTCTAAAATATTGCTTTTGATGATAGGTGAATAAAAGAATGTCTCAAGAAAGACACAAAAGACCAAGAACTCACCCCACTGAACACACCAATTCTTTACAAAAATCATCATTTATAAAAATACACCTATGACCCATTCATGAAAGAAGAATTGTTAATGAAACATTTGATTCCAAAGGTATCTTAGAAAAAAACCTAAACATAACCGGATTTCAAACCTTTCTTCATTTAAAAGGAAATTTATATCCAAAATTCATATACGAATTCTATCAAACGTTTGAACTAACTCTTTCTATTCTATGTTTAAACCTTTGCTAAACCTTGTTAATCCGAATCTAACGGATATAAAGGGGGGTTTTCAGCCTGAGAGACTGGCACAGGTTTGTGGTGACTTAGATCTACTTAAGACACAATAACATACGCAAGCAAACAAACAAAAGATAGAAGAGCGGGCTAGCCAAATATAAGAAAAATGTATTAACCATGATTAATCCAATTAGAACGTTGGTTTGTTTATTTAGTGCAATGAATACTTATTCGGGCTGGGCATATCATTCTTACGACTTAGGTGTTATTCTTCTAAGACCTAGACATTGTAGAATTTGTCCAATTAAACGCAATCCGCATAAAGCATCCTCTCTGCTGATTTTAATCTTCTTAGGGGTTAAAGCAATGGTGATTTGTAAAAAAAAAAAAAAAAAACCTGGCTCATTGGAGACTTTACCATTTACTGCTTAAATTGGACAAATTAAGTATACTACTAGTTACTGGCCAAGTCTTTACCAAATGATTAAGTACGTACTCGTTGATTCCAAGGGTCACTTCCGGTTCCCACTTAAGCTCACTAATCTTAAAGGCAGACGATAGGTATTATTTGTGACGCACTGTGTGTGTCTAGATCGAGAGAGAAACGCACTATATTGGAGAGCCATCTCAGCATCTAGCTAACTTGGTCCGTATCACTAGATTCAGTGGAATGATAGGATGATACAAGTATGTGTGTATGAGAGTGTGAGATATAAATTAACCTATCGGAAGACAAGAATCAAATGATATATTACGTGTGTGTGCTATTGTGGACTCTAGTGATCGCGACGACAGATCGAGAGACGGATGCTGTGTGATAGAGAATGAATGGCTAATAGACCAAGGGTATTAGCCTCAAACGTCATAATCATTAAGAGTAATCATCCCAACATGTAAACTAACCGAGTTAAATGAATGATACCAAAAATCAAATGATTACTAGAGTATAGGAGATTACAAAGTGTTTCCTATGGAATTGATAGCCTGCCCTGTGCTGGACTCCTTCTTCTCTTATTGTTCTTATGAAATCGACTTTTGTGGTTAAGGTATTGAAAATATGATCAAGCAATCCTGAAAAACCATTTGTGCTGCGTTTTGACTATTTATAAGTAAGTCTAGAATTTGGTCAATAAGGCGTAACTAGTGGCTTTGTTTACGACATATCAGGGTTTCTTGGAGTAGGGACACATTCGGATATCTTCAGAATATGCGCGGCTGCTCGCGGCTCGCGCGCTCTTCGCTCGCTTCGACTGGCATTTATAGACTCCTTCTGGATTACGGCGTATTTACGTATTGATCTTTATTCCTTCATGGTCTTTTGTGAAGTGCAGGCACAGATACGCCGTATCCTTCCTTTGATGGTACGGCGTATAGGCTGCGGCGCTCTGCTGTAGTTTCTTTCATATCTCTTTGTTTAAGCTCCAAAATGTGTGCCTTTTAGTCATGTTTCATCAAGTACTCCATACTTACTGCAATCCTCAAGTATAATGATTATAGTAAACAATTCTTGCAATAATCATATAAATGGGTTATTTAATGGGGATAAATGATGCTATAAAGTTACGCGTTATTTGATGTCATCAAAAATATCCCCCCATTGAATCTCGTAGTCCTCAAGTAGCCTTAGATAAGTTTTGAAAATGTATCCCTAGGATTTTTTGTTAGCATTTATTTGAATCAGATTACAAGTACACAACCAAACACCTCACAAAATAGGAAGATGAAAAATACTCAAATCACTCAACTAATCTATGTGTAACATGTAACCTAATTATACGCACTCAATTGTCGCAGTTACGAGTATTCTATCATATGCTTGGCAAGGATTACACATCTCCACCACTAGAGCTAAGGAGTAACAAGTTTATAAAGGTAAAATGGGTTTTATTTTTAAAGGCTTAGGGTTGATCATTATACAATCTTTCACTAAAAGTACCACACCAACAAGGAACTGAATCACACATACATGGCCGTAACGACGGAATAGACATGTGTGTTCGGACCACATCCTATTCATGTTTAACAAGTTTAGGAATGGAATAAGATTTAGGGAGTGATTTACTAAATTTCACCAAAGTAATAACCCACAAGGCAAGATAAATCACGCATCTTGATGTAATGACAAAAATAGACATGATGACTCGATCACAATCTATTCAAGTAAAAACCAAGTTAATGATTAGGAAAGGAAATAAATTGTTGTTAAATAAAATCACGAAACAAATAGATTAAGTTCCAAAACAAGATAAAGGTACAATTTGCTAGACACTTTTTCCCAACCGCTACCATGATAAAGACACAACTATATACACAAACGACTCGATCATAGATCAAATAACAACCTAAGTTGGCATTCCCGTAACGGTCAACTTCCCATATCATTCTACTATTCAATATTTTACAAAGACAAGTGGCGATATCTACCACTTTATACAAAACTTTACATCATTGATTTATAACCATCCATCAACGAATAATCGATCCTTTAAATAATTCCATCGGTTTAAGCTTTAACGAACGATTCTTCAAACTTTCCTCCTCTTTTTGTTGCGATTTTTCTAAGTTTTTTGATTTTAGCTGCTATGCGTGAGAAATACGAATCTCGATGTAATTTTCACCATCTTTACGATCATAATAACTCTGGATAATTTCCTCCATGGTTCTTCATTCTTCGGACATACCAATAATTGTGATGGGAGTAAAAATACATGAGTTTTGACTACTTTTTACATTCCCATTGCAACGTGCAATTTTTCCAACTTATTAGAGATAGAAAATGACCACAAGAACTCGGGAAAGACATACTTAAACTTTAACACTACGCAACTATAAATGGACTTAATCTAAAGGGCGCTTGCACGCTTCGCGCGGTAAAGGTTTGTAGCGAAATAAATAGTTGGTGTTATTCCTAAAGGATTGGCTTTACAGGGTTTTTAGGGGTATCTTACTCTTAAAATGAGAGTAAACAAAGGGTTTATATGGGGGTTAACTAACCGATGTGGTTAGTTAATAAAACAACATATAAAGGATTTTTTGGTGTAATCCTAGAAATTTACCTATTTTAAACAAGTTACTCCATCTAACTCCATAGTACTCATTATTGTGGTCTCGAATAGATATATCAAGCCAAGTTCTAAAGTCTACAATATCACCAGCACACTCATATTTTTGTGGAATTTGAGTAAACATTTAGAAACGGATAAGGCTGAATCCTTACAATATCTAATAAGGGTTATGTATGCAGTATGTTTAACTAGTAATTTCACAAAAGTATGCTTGAATTTTTTTAAATTTGAGAATAATTTTAAGCATTTTAATGAGAAAAATAGGCAAGTAACATTCTATTTTCATCCCCACTTAAGTTATACAATGTCCTCGTTGTATAGATAAAACATTAAAGGCGGGAAATTAAAAGAATTTGACCGAGAAACTCCACTCGATGTTTTGTTCGTTGATTCTCCAAGTTGACTTTATGAGCAAGAATGTGTGTTGTAAATATGCGTCTGATGTACTAAAACAGACATTAGGATTCCTTATTATTGATACTTGCACGCACTTTGGTCGGATTCTTTTCCAGCAAGGTCACTGTCAAAATATAAGAAAAACATTGCAAAATCCTATGTCGGGTATCCTACCATTAATAATCTAAAACAATAAACTGTACAGGAAACCAATACGTCGTATCCATAAACTGGAATACGTCGTATGGAGAAACCTATAAAAAGTATCAATACGGGTTAGTGTGGATGATTCGGTCGTTATCATGTGCATGAATACCACCGCATAAGACAAAACTGACAATGAAGTTTTTTATGCAAAAAATAAAGAACTGATAACGTTAGACATTCAATTACGCCGTTATGGTAGGGAGCAGATTTTCTTTTTTATTATTCCGTATTGATTTATGTGAAGACAGATCTTTAAAATAAATACCAATCGGGTTGTCACTCGGGGAAGCACTTTTCTTTCAGCTAGTCTTTAAGTTAGACTTTTTCTTTAGCTTCCTTCACTCTATCTCATGCATGCTTACGTGCCCGCGTGTGAGCCATTCTTCCATTTTCGCATCTCGGATATATTCGGGTCCTAAGTTTAAGACTCCCTTGTAGAAACTTTTGAGCTTTTGGTGCGGATGCAAACTCCATTCAGCTTATCATGAACACTAACCTTTAGTATAGCTTGATCTTGTTTACATTGGGAAATGGATATAGATGTTTAAGCCTTGGATGTGATTTGCGCCATTTGGTAAGTCAAGTTATCTTTACCATTTGTGGATTAGTTGATAATCCTGTCAAACCTTCTTGCTTTCCAACATGAAGCCTTTGCAGAAATGGTTCTCAACAATGAAATCTCACGTCCTTTATCTCGGTAGGCCAGCCAATATTTTCACTATGCAAAAGAGTTACCAACAGAAAATTATATCCAACAAAATAGGTACATTCATAAAAGCGCCAAACTACGTTTTGTCCTTTGTGTTCCACTTTGTCCTTCGTTTTAGAATTGTTAAAACTCCCTAAGACATCATATTAACGACAAAATTGGGAAAAAAAAATAGCATTTACCTGTTTCGAAACCTTATCATGACGGAAAATCTTAATTGTAGGCACATCAATATGGATCTTCTGGTAAAAGTCCACATAAATAGGGTATCGTCAAAAATTTATTATTCCTAGTCTTGATTATGTCAATCATGGGTTCATCAATTACCTCACCTTCCTCAATGGTGGGCATCAAATCATCAACTTGATCTCTCTTAAGTTCTAATGGTACATTAAGATCATTTAATTCGATGTAATCTCCATATAAAGGGTCTAATGATCTATTTAACACCAAAGTCTCTCCCATTAGCCTGCTTCTAAATCAAGTTCCATTACTTCTCTTAAACCTAACGTAGACCTCTAATCAAATATAGAGGTTTCTTACTTTTTAAAAATAATTTTCTCATCCCCTACCCTCAAAGTAACTTTCTCTTTGAACAAATCAAATCTTAGCCTGTATGGGCGTTATAGACATAAATGGCTATTCGAGGATACATGGGAACTTTTGACATCATTGGGCCATATCAGTATTATAACAGTCTACATGGAAACTAACCTTACCAATCCGTACTAAGTACATTTAAGCTCATTCCCTCTAGATATTTCACAGGTCCTATCTGCTAATTCAATTGTTAATATTGTGTGACCTATTCGCCTAATACCTAAGTTTAGGTAGGTCGGACAGAGAGGCATGACACTTATGATAGATCTATAGTCTGCAAGGGCAATATCATAAAAAACATTATAATATAGAAAGGTTTAAAGTGAAACCTTCCTGGTTCTTTTCTGTTCGGGGTATGGAATTGTTGATATGTGAATCTTCATATGAGTTAGCTTCAATGAATTAGTTCCATACGAATGTTTTCTTCAGACTATATTATATTATCATTCAATACGTCTTGGAAATGGAATTGTCGTTGTCTGATTCTCGATTAGCATCAATTGCTTATTTTGTTGGGCCGTTACGGCATTTGGATGATTTGATACGCCGTTTTCGGTTGTTATATCAGCTTCAAAGCTTTTATGGAATTTTCTTGCATTAGGGGTATTTTGGTAATTTTACACTTGTTGAGATTTTTAGGTTTTACAGTGTCATCACTTAAGTTAGCAGTACTAACTTGAGTACTAGCAGTGCTAACTTGAGTGCTAGCAGGGCTAACTTGAGTGTTAGCAGGGTTAACTTGAGTGTTAGCAGTACTAACTCCATAAGCAGTATTAACTTCATTAGTACTGCTAGGGGATGACACAAAAGCCATATTATAAGAACTTAAGCTTGAGCTTGAGCTTGCAGTTCCTTTAACCTCTTGTTCAACAATCTTGAAATTGTTGTAGAGATCATCAAAGCTTATTGTGTCTAGATCAGGAGTTTATTCCTCTAGAACACAACATGAGTATTCTACTTAGAAGGCAGACTTCTTAAAAATTTCAAATTGAGATCATCTTGTGAAATGTTTTCACCCAAGATAGCCAGCTGACTTATAATCTTCTAAAGCCTGTTAAAAATAGAGTCAAGAGACTCTGTGCTTGTAGCACTAAAGTTCTTATATATTTGCTTCAGAAGAGTCTTCTGAGTGGCTTCATTACCACCAAATCTTATTTGTATAACAGCAAACAAAGTCTTAGCATCCTTATAATGATTAAATGTTATTAGATATTCATTAGGAAGTGCCATCGGTAACATACTTCTTGCCTTCACATCATTCTTCTTTTGAGCCTTTTATTCAGTAGTTACAAGACCTGGTATTAGTAAAGTTGAGGCACCATCAGCATTTGTTGTTGTTTGAGCTACTAGTTTGAATGAGTTTCCATTCTCTATGACATCCCATAGAGCATAGTCTTGTACTTGAAAGTATTGCTCATCCCTTTAGCTCCACATATCATTTCCCTACCTGTTTGAGAATGGGCAACTTTGCATTAGTAGTGGTTTGTGCAATTTCTAGATCCATCTCTTTTTTGTGAGTATAGAGTTCTTCCTATTAGTTTCTTCTAGATCAAAGTTTCAGAATACAAGCTCTGATATCACTTGTTGATCCCAATTTAAGATCGATTCCTTAGCTTGTAAAAGTTAAGTTACTTTGGATAAATCCAAAACAACTATGGTAGAAACTTTGTGAATACTAAAGAGTATGCGGAATCTACTCTTTAATACTTGAAAAATATTATAAAACAGAAACTGAAAAACAATGATATCACTAAAAAGCTCTAATATTATTATCAATAATACGAGTACTCTGTGTAGTACTAGGGTTTACAACCTTGAAGCTATATATCAAAACGTATGAATGTGTGTGAATTTGGTACATTAAATTCTATACCCTAGGACCTCCTTTTATACACCAAGGAGTCCTAACAGGCTTACAATATTTTCCTAAGTTATCATGATCTTCTAAACAAATAACTTATACGTATCTTTTACAAAAATATCTCTTACTTATCCCGTAAGTAATCTTGATAAGCAATCTTCATCTTTATTCTTTTGACAATAGAAACTCTTCTAGCAGTTGTAATCTTTTTTAGTAGTTGTAACCATCAGCATTAACTTTTACTCTAGCAGCACTAACTGTGTACAAGCAGTAGTAACTACTTAGAATATTTTCTTCATTCTTCATTAGCAGTACTAAGTTACACTAGCAGTACTAACTTTATGCTAACGGTTGTAACTTTAGTCAAGCAGTACTAATCATATACCAACAGTACTAAGTTACACTAACAGTAGTAACTTTTATACTAGCAGTATTAACTACTTAGTAGTATTTTTTCTAAGTCTCTGAGCAGTCTTAACTTCCATTAGTAGTAGTAATATATACTAGCAATAGTAACTCTAACCTTAGCAGCAATTACTTCCAAACAGCATCAAGAAGCTATTAATCCCAACAATCTAGCTCGCTTGTTAGGCCTAACTAGACCCAGTTGAATGATATGTCGCATATTCAAACACATAAACAAGTATCATGTGATAAACATAAGTAAACTTTCAATGATAAATTAAGTAAATCGATTTTAAAAAAAACCAAACATTAAATCTTCATTAAGATGGCTAATACCCAAGGGTATTAGCCCATAACCATTATAATTACACAAGTGTAATCAATTAACCAAGGTAAACTAAACGTTTTACCGAACGATACCAAAAATTAAATGATTACAAGAGTAAGGAAATTACACGGTGTCTTCTATGGAATCGTGATCAATGCTTGACCTTTATTGCTCTTCTTCTCTTCAGAAAATTGTCTTTTATGTGTATGGTATGAAGAATATGTTTTTGCACACTGAAAACTCGTTTTTGAGTCTTCTATTTATAACCTCTAAAAAATGTGGATACGCCGTATCTCTTTTCCTGGATACGGCGTATTGGTCATAATGTGGTAATCTTCAAATGTCTTTGTTTTAGCTCCAAAATATGCGCCTTTTAGCGTGTCTTCACAAATCACTCCTCTATTAATGCAAATAACACTTTTAAGCAATTAAGTACACATTCTTGCAATAATTATATAAAAATGGGTAACTTATTCAGGATAAATGATGGTATAAATGTGACGTTATTTGATGTCATTAGTATTCATTGATCCCAAAGGTCACCTGCCGGTCCAACTAAGCTCAGTAATCTAAAGGCAGAGACATGTCATTATTTATGATCCTATTGGTCTAGATGTATAAGTCACTATATGGAGAGCCATCCCGACATCTAGCTAACTTGGTCCATATCACTAGATCTAGTTGAATGATAGGTCGCATACAAAAGCACGTAAACAAGTATAAATTGATAAACATAAACAAGCATTCAACGATAAATTAAGCAATCGATATAAACAAACCTAACATTTAAATCTTCATAATAATGGCTAATACCCAAGGGTATTAGCCCTCAAACATCATAATCATACAAGAGTAATAATTCAACCAAGGTAAACTAACCGAGTTAAACGAATGATACCAAAAATCAAACGATTACTATAGTATAGGAGATTACAAGGTCTTTCCTATGGAATTAATAGCTTTGCTTGACCTCTTCTGCTCTTCTTGTGTTCTAAAAATCGACTTTTATGATTAAGGTATCAAAAATATAATCAAGCACATTGAAAACCCATTTTTAGGTTTTCTATTTATAAGGTATGGATTTTTGGTCGATACGGCGTATCGAGTGACTTGGATACGGCGTATCAGGGATTTCTTAGAGTATGTACCACGTTCGATATCTTCCAGAATATTTTATTTCTTTATATTGAATACGACGTATAGATCTCTTCTGGATACAGCGTATTGATCATCATTCCTTCGTGGTCTTTTGTGAAGTGCAAGCATAGATACTCCGTATCTTCCTTGATGGATACGGCGTATAGGATGTCAGAGTCAGTTTCTTCATATTCTTTGTTTAATCTATGCGTGTCTTTTAGCTAATCTTCACCAAGTACTCTATAATTACTGCAATTCTCAAATACAAACGATTAAGTAACAATTCTTTGCAGTAATCACACAAAATGGGTTATTTACATGTGATAAATGATGCTATGAAAGTGACGTTATTTGATGTCATCAAATATCCCCCCACTTGAATCCTACTTGTCCTCAAGTAGCCTTTAGAAGTTTATAAAAATGTATCCTTAAGGATTTTTCTGTTAAGCACTTATTTGTTTAATTACAAGTACACAACCAAACACCTCACGAAATAGGAAGATGAAAATAATCAAATCACTCAACTAATCTATGTGGTAACATGTAACTAATTCGCTTAATTGCTCGGTCGTGACGAGTATTCTATCATAGGCTTGGCAAGGATACACATCTACACCACTAAAGCTAAGGAGTAACGGGTTTATAAAGGTAAAATGGGTTTTATTTTAAAGGATTAGGGTTGATCATTCTAACAATCTTTCACCAAAAGTACCACACCAACAAGGCAGCTAAATCACACATACATGGCCGTAACGACAGAATAGACATGCGTGTTCGATCACATCCTCATTCGAATTTAACCAAGGGTTAGGATGAAGAATTATATAGGGTATGGATCTTCTAACTTTCACCAAAAGTAATAAACCAACAAGGCAGCTGAATCACACATACATGGCCGTAATGACGGAATTGACATGCATGACTCGATCACATCCTCATTCGAGTAAAACCCAAGGTTAATGATTATTAAAGGGAAGTAAATTGTTGTTAAATAAAATTTTCAAAACAAATAGATTAAGTTCAAAACAAATAAGGCACAAGTTTCTAGATACTTTCCTGACCGTTACCATGATAAAGACACAACTATATACACAAACTTCTTGATCATTGATCAAAAACAACAATACCTAAGTTGGCGTTCCCGTAACGGTCAACTTCCCATTCATCCCATACTTTACATACTTTTACAAGACAAGTGGCTATATCTACCACTTTATACAAAACTTTACATCGTTGATTTTTTTATACGTATCAACGAATAATCGATCCTTTAAATAATTCCTTCGGTTTAAGCTTCTGCGAAACGACTATTTTCAAACTTTCATCCTCTTTTTTTGTGATTTTCTAATTTTTCGATTTTTTTATAATACATAACTACGAACCTCAGTGTAATTTCACCAGCTTCATGATCATAGTAACTCCGGATAATTTCTTTGATAATTCTTCATTCTTTCTGACGTACCATTAATTATGATGGTAGTAAAAATACACGAGTTTTGACTACTTTTTACATTCCCATTTGCGATGTGCAATTTTAACCGTACCAGAGATAGAAAATGACACAAGATACAGGAAATACATACTTTACACTTTAAGCAACTAGCAACTGATAAATGGACTTAATCTAACAGGGTAGGCTAAGGTGTAAAGTGTAACGAAACAAATAGTTGGTGTTATTACTAAAGGATTGGCTCTACAGGTTTTTCTAGAGGTATCTTACTCTTATAATGAGAGTAAACAAAGGGTTTATACCGGGGTTAACTAACCACTGTAGTTAGTTAATAAAACAACATGTATAGGCTTTTTGGGTGTAATCCTAAAAATTTACCAGTTTAAACAAGTTACTCCATCTAAATCCATAGTACATCACTAAGGTCTTGAATAGATATACCAAGCTAAGTTCTAAAGTCTACAACATCACCGGCACACTTATATTTTTGTGGGAATTTAGGTAAACATTTGGAAACAGATAAGGCTTAATCCTCACAAGATCTAATAAGGGTTATTGTGTGTAGGTTATGTAACCAGTAATTTCACAAAAGTATGCTTGAATTTTTTTTAATTTGAGCATAATTTAAGCATTTTAATATGAAAAATAGGACAAGTATGCATTCTAATTCCCACCCCCCACTTAAGTTATACAACATCCTCGTTGTATGGATAAAACATAAAAAACGGGAAATTAAAAGAATTAGAATGAGAAACTCCCCTGATATTTGCTCGGTATGATCCTTCAAGTTGCGTTTACAAGCAAGATTGTGTGTTGTGAATGCGGATCTGGATGCCCGCATGACTACAACACACATTAGATTCCAGAAAATAAGCACTCCACCAAATTCATCATTTTTGTTCAGAAGGTCTTGTATTAAACATAAGAAAACAAGTGCAAATCTATCTTTGTGTATTTGCTGGTTAGATTCCAAATAAAAACCTAAAACTGTACAGGAGGTCGATACGCCGTATCCATTCCCTAGGATACACCGTATTGAAACCTATATTAAAAATCCTAAGGTACTGGTCAGTCGTCTAATATGTTGTATTCATTTAATGAATACGCCGTATAGACTAAACTGACGAAAAAGTTTAAAGTGCAGAAAAATAAAGATTGGATAACATCGAGGCAGTTGATATGCCATATCCATGGGGTTTGGATGCGCCGTATAGACAGTCTGGGAAGACAGACTCGATAAGAAAATTGAAAATACATTCCGGGTTGTCTCCCGACAAGAACTTTTGTTTACAGTGAGTCTTTAAGTTAGTCTTGCCTCAATTTACTCCCATCCTTATAAAACAATTTAAGGTCGAATGGGATGCCAAACGACACATATAAATTCTTAATAAGATTAAATAGCATCCTATTGTTAAGATAATTCCAAGTCACGATATAAACATTAAATTGCTTGATAAAATTTTTAGAAGTGAAAATCTTGCTAATTGTATCATGACTTGTTTTGAAAAGCTTATTTGACCCTTGTGCATTGATTTTTATTACATCAGGTAATGGTTCAATAGATAGATCCCTCAAAGAGTGTTAAATATTGAATTTATCATTATCGTTGTCCTTATCTGATTTTAAATCACCAGGATAAATTACGTGAAAATGAAATAGATCATTAAAGTATATAACGTTTTGTTCCTCCCCATCACATTTGGACAATGATGCTTCATTTTTCAAATTAAATTCATCGATATGTTGAGGACTTACAGTAGGTTCAGTTTAGAAATATGATTTAGACGTTCGAGCATCATTGTAAACAATGGCTGGAAATTCTTTCTCAAAATCTTTAAAGTAGTCTAAATCATCAAAATAACTGACCGTAGGCTCGGGTGATGGAAACGAAGGCATATTGACTTTATCATTATCATTTTCCGAATCCGTTTTCAAATCGTTGACAGAAATTATTTTATAGGAAAATG
Source organism: Tanacetum coccineum (assembly GCA_026074375.1). NCBI lineage: Eukaryota > Viridiplantae > Streptophyta > Magnoliopsida > Asterales > Asteraceae > Tanacetum > Tanacetum coccineum. The sequence goes on from BQNB010017577.1 coordinate 34,267, forward strand.
AATTCTTGTCATAAATAACCGTGTAATCTTCATCGTCGGATTCGTCAAACGGTATTCCAAAGTCAATTTTATTGTTGTTAAGAGGACTTACCGTGGGTTCACAGGAGGGCGTTACTTCAGATGTAAATGCGTCATAAAAGACTATAGTTGGGAATTCAGTTTCAACAGATCTTAGATCGTGATCGTCTTCATCATACCAGATCTTACCATACGTAGCAGTCTCCCACCTTACCATGCCTACGAGCTTTTTCTTCCTCAAGCTTGATATACTCTTCCATAGTAATGTTGGGATCGTCCATTTTTACCTGTAATAAATTTGCTAGGAAAGAGAACTGCCAAAAGCATAATACGCCGAGTTAACTAAATACGTCGTATTGATGATAGAGTCGAATACGCTGTATTGGTTTGAAAAACATTTATACGCCGTATCCAAGATGTTGAATACGCTATATTGAGTATTCGACTCCATAATGTTACAACAGACTGTAACAATGCAGAAAACACACAAACACAATATGCAAAATATACAATGCAGAAATCAAACACACAAACAAACAAACAAATATGCAAATTAATCTAAGCTACACTAAACTAAAAATACTAATAAAATAAGAATTAAACAACTTCACTCCCCGACAACGGCTCCAAAAACTTGATGTGTCGTTATGATGTTGTAATTTATGATTTCAAGTTTTAAATTTATATTTTGCCGACTTTACCAAAAACAACACTTTAACGGGCAGTGTAACCGGTCGGATGGAGTTTCGTGGTAAGTAGGGTGTCGATCACTAAGAGCGAGAAACAATTTTTCAATTTATTAGTATTTTGGTTTACTAAACAAAGTTAATTTAATCTAAGTTAGATCTATTCTATGTTAAACTTATGCTAAACCTATGTTAATCCTAATTCTAATGGATAAGGGGGTTTTTTAGCCTGAGAGACTGGCACGGGTTTGGTGGTGACTTAGATCAATTTAAGACACAATTACACACGCAAGCAGATAAACAAAAGATAAAAGAGCGGTCTAGCCAAATATAAAAAAAATGTATTAGCCATGATTAATCCAATTAGAACATTGGTTTGTTTATTTAGTGCAATGATTACCTATCTCGAGGCGGCATATCATTCTTAAGACTTAGGCGTTACTTCTTCCTAAGACCTAGATACGAAGAATTCTGTCACAATTAAACGCATCTGAATAAAGCATCCTTATTTGGTGATTATAATCTATCTTAGGGATTAAAGCAATGGTGATTTGTTAAACCCTAACTCATAGAGACTTTACCCACTTACTGCTTAATGGCAATTTATACACTAGTAGTCCACTAACCAAGTCTGTACCGATTAATTAAAAACGTACTTGTTGATCCCAATAGTCACCTGCCGATCCAACTAAGCTCACTAATTTAAAGGCAAAGATATGTCATTATATGTGATCCTATTGGTCTAGATGTATAAGTCACTATATGGATAGCCATCCCGTTATCTAGCTAACTTGGTCCATATCACTAGATCCAGTTGAATGATAGGTCGCATACAAAAGCACGTAAACAAGTATAAATTGATAAACATAAACAAGCATTCAACGATAAATTAAGCAATCTATATAATCGAACTCAACATTCAAATCTTCATAATAATGGCTAATACCCAACGGTATTAGCCCTTAAACGTCATAATCAATACAAGAGTAATAATTCAACCAAGGTAAACTAACCGAGTTAAACGAATGATACCAAAACTCAAACGATTACTAGAGTATAGGAGATTACAAGGTGTTTCTTATGAAATTAATAGCTTTGCTTGACCTATTTTGCTCTTCTTGTCTTCTGAAAATCGACTTTTATGGTTAAGGTATCGAAAATATGATCAAGCACACTGAAAACTTATTTTTAGGTTTTCTATTTATAAGGTCTGGAATTTGGTCGATACGGCGTATCAAGTGACTTGGATACGGCGTATCGGGGGTTTCTTGGAGTAGGGACCACGTTCGATATCTTCCAGAATATTTTATTTCTATATATTGAATATGGCGTATAGATCTCCTTTGGATACGACGTATTGATCATCATTCCTTCGTGGTCTTTTGTGAAGTGCAAGCACATATACGTCGTATCTACCTTGATAGATACGGCATATAGGATGTCAGAGTCAGTTTCTTCATATTTCTTTGTTTAAGCTCCAGAATGCGTGCCTTTTAGCTAATCTTCACCAAGTACCCCATAATTACTGCAATTCTCAAATACAAACGATTAAATAACAATTCTTTGCAGTAATCACACAAAATGGGTTATTTATATGGGATAAATGATTCTATAAAAGTGACGTTATTTGATGTCATCAGTAATATATATATATATATATATATATATATATATATATATATATATAATCCGGATCGATTGAGAAGGTTTTTATTTTGAGAAGATTGAGAATGTTTTCAAAAATGATAGATTTTTAACTTTGATTCAAGTTTTTCAAGCGTAAAACTCATTTTAATGTGATTATAATTCAAAATGTGTAAAAAAATTCGAATCAATGTTAAAAAATCTCTCGTTTTTGCAATATAAGTAAAATACTGAATCTTCTACACAAATTTAAGGAATCATTACCATAACTCGATTTTAGCAATGATTTGTGAATCAAATTTGTGATTTATAGCTTTGATTCACTATTAAATGATGTTTACTTGTGAATCAATTATATCTATATATTTTATTGGGGGCAAACGTCATTACGTGTATATATATACACGTGTATATATATACACGTGTATATATATATATATATATATATATATATATATATATATATATATATATATATATATATATATATATATATAGGGGACCGTTCTTTGCAGAACCACTTTTTTGTACAGAACCTACAAAACCAGCATGTTTACTCATAATAATGCAGGATATACAACATATTAATGCAAAATGTCATTTTTGTAATTAATGGAAAAAAAATTTGCCTGCAAATAAATGCATAAGGGAAAAAGTGGAATTAAACATTTAATTAGTCTAACTGCTGTGATGTCTCCACTATTATCTCACAAATCATTTAAACTGATAATTCATTTAAACTCACCCAATAGTATCCATCGACAATACATAATTATAAAACCCCTAATCTAGAAATCGTATATATAAAAAAACACAATCACACAACTTTAATTATCAAAGATGCAATCCATGGAAGGTATTGCACTAATTTTTTAATTTTGTTTGTTAGTTTTTTTCTGATTAATTACACAATGATTTCGATCATAAATGTAACTGGGAATATATCAAATATTAGATTCCTATGAGAAATTTAATAGTGCATGTGTGTTAAGATTAGATTAAAACTATAAATAAGCTTATTTTGAATTGTATTTGTGAGAATCAGCACAAAAAAAAAGCAATATGATATTAAATTTTTTGTTTTTTATATTAAATATGAGGGGACATATGTGTTTTTGTTTAATTATAAGTTGTTTGTGTTGATCAAGTAATTTTTTTAAACATTTAATAAATATTTTTTATGTTTTATTGAAAAAAAACTAAATTCAAAATGTATAGTTGTGTAATAAAACAACTTATGTGTAGGGTGTTTGGGTTAGTTTAATGAGTTTATTTGGTTGATGTATGTGTTATTGGTGTTTGTAATATATTTCATTTTTTAGTTTATATGTAAGATCTTTTGGCATCTAAAGAAAATGTATCTTATATATTAGAAATAAGTGAAAATAGTTGATTAGATTTTGTTTGTTATGATCTGCATATGTTTTATCTTTATAAAGTGAACAGTGGAAAATGGGTGTTTGGAATATGGGTGGTGCATATGTGTTTGGTATTGACTAAAAGTGCGTAGGTGAATATGATGGGTGGTGGATATTTGTTTTACTTAAACGATGGGTGGTTCATATTTGTTTGTTGTGAATTGACTGAAAGTGTGTGTATACGTTTCAGGATTTTAGAGATAATGTGTAGATGATAATTTGTTGTTATAATAAATATATGAGCTAACATTCTGTTAATTTATACATACAAGGTTTAAGGAAAAACAAAAAGAGCAAAGGAAAAGGTAAAATTGATGACACCGACTACTATGATGACCCAATTGATGTAGACGCGGATGAATTTGCTGACATGTGAATAGATTTTTTAGCTTCATTAGGTATAAATGATATGTAGGGCTGTTATGATTGTTTGTTAAACGTAGTATGCGTTAGTGTGCTTGTAGAATGTTTATATTAGTAGTTGTAGCATCTGAAAATAGTATTCATGGAATATGTCGCGAATGCCATTGAAAATGACAGTAAATGTGTACTGTTAAAGGAAATCGACACTAGAAAATCAAAGGCAAGAATAGGTCAAGTGATAATTCTACTTCTATTCCCCCATTTGATTTATACAATGCCCCTATTGTACATTAAGGAAATGAAATAAATAGAAAAGAGTAGAATTAAAACAAGAAACTCCTTTGAGCTTTGCTTCTGATCATATGAAATGTAATAAGTTGACGGAAAAATCTCCACCTTGAGTAAGCTCAATATCCCCTGTGATCACTAAAACAAACTAATAGGAGAGAATCGCTCAAAGAGAAATATACAAGAAGTACAAACTTAACTCACTTTCATAGGAATCACGGATGCATTTAGCATATGCAACAAGCCTTTTAAACTACTTGGTGGCCCAAGTAGATGAGTGAAGTCTCGTGAGGGTTTCCAGAGAACATACCCACAAAGTTCATTTGGATGTACAAGGTTTAGCATTGTATTAGAACTTAATTTTAAGGTTTTTCAGAAAGAGGTTACGGCGTAACCCCGGTGGTTACGCCGTAATCATGTGATAATTTAAAAAAATTTGTTTTACCAGTTTACAGCGTAACCATGAGAGGGTTTACGCCGTAATTGAAGAGGTTATGGCGTAACCATAAATGTTACGCCGTAACTGCTGCTATATCAGCATTGTTACCATACAATTACAGGTCGAGACGGTCTCGAAATTTGCCTCCTAGCTGCTAGAACCTACAAAAAAAAGTTAGAAACAAACGAACCAACTAATATGAAGAGATGAAACATAAAAAGATAGGCATGAGGTGCCCCACTAAGCGCTTGTTTTTGTTTGAGTCACGAGCTTAACTCCACCCTTATTTGCCAAGTAATAGGGTGTTCTTCCCCTTACTTGAAATCAAGCGTGAGCGAGAGTAGAAGTGAACACCATAAGGATGTAAACTTGCCACTGGGTAGGGGAATGATAAATTAGAACCATACCGCTAATGAGATTTCATTTCCCTTTTTGTCTTGCCGGTTTCGTGTGATGATTGGCTTACTTGGTTTAATAATATCCGAATGAAGGTCTCACAATCATATGTCTTAATATACGCGAGCTCCTGTACATCTTTAAAAGGATTACCTTTTGCCTTTTTGGCAACCCTGGTAATATTGAAACACTCCTTCCCGAATTCATTCAATTGCTAATCCCAAGTAGGACTAGAAGCTGGTGCTACATAATCATCATCAGGCGGTGTGATGTAAACTGTTTGAGGGGTCAAATGTTGCATCACACCATCATGTAGAGGAATATCATAATCTTGTTCCTTTTCCCTTACAATTTTTTCCTTATCATGGATTGGTTCTAGTGGCATATATGGTTGCATTACAGGTTCAAGGTTGGGTTTTGTGTGTATGGTAGGTGTGAGAAATTGCCTAATCCTTTCTACATCCTTGACTGTAATGTCCCAACCGACATTCATGTCCCCTTCATCCTCCCAGGCCTTCATTTTATGAACTTCCCCAATTTTTCAATCATGCAAATAGTTTCGTGAGTTCTGTAAGGGCTACCCATTTGTTCCTTCAAATGTCCTAGAAACGACGTAGGTGGTAATTCACGAGGAACCGACTCCTTCATGTTTTCCTTACTTATTGTTGTTCTTTTTTTTCACCTGTATTAGTGAGGACAGTTTGGGTTAATTGATAAGCTTTTTCCTGCAGGTTCTTTATCGTAGTTTTAAGTGCCCTTATGTTTGATTCTGTGTTTTCGATGGACTTCCTAATCCATTCATCATCTGCAACCTGTTTTTAACTGATTCTTCACATAATTTGATGATGGTTTCCTCCAAGGATCACATATACTTACTCTGCTTAACTGCTTCGTCCTCTTTTTTAAGAGGACATTCATTGTAAGATGTGCCTCTTTGAAACGTACTTGAATGTCCATCAATATCATCTGGGTTTGTCGTTGATTTTTTTTCAAACAGTGTTGTTTCATCATACCAATTATGTGAATAATTTTCCATGACTTGTATTGATTTAAGGGCTTGAGTTGGTGTCATCAGAGTAATGAACCCTCTAGAGTCGAGCAGTTTTCGGGTAGAGATTGTTAATACAAATAATGTCTAAAAACGTTATTTATATTTTTCGACCTCTCAATGTTTTGATAATAACAAAATATAAAAACGTTTACAATAAAAATAAACGTTTACAAATTATTAAATGTAAAATTCTATTTCTAAGATTAGTGATCACTTAAGGTACGAACAAACAAAATAATTAAGCATGATTAGTGATCAAGAAAATATTTTTCTCTTAATCGTCACTTTTAATTCTACAAAAGTAGTATCTAAAAAAATACATTTACAAAATATTTTCTAATTAAAAGAAAAGTTTTATTAAAAACTTAAAATTTGAAATTCAAAATTTCCTCCCAAAATGGAAGGTTCCATAACAGATACAACCTTCACCACAAAAAGACAAAAAAGGGAGCGGAGTCTAGTGGCGGCCCCCTTATATATAAGGAACCGCCAGGACCGCCACCAGATGACCGTTGAGATTCCCTGTCTATAAATACTGCTCCATTCCCAGCAGAAAAACATTCCTCTTTGCACGAAATTTTTTAGTCTTTTCTTTCTCTCTCTAAACCTTATTTCTCTTACCAAAACTCTTGATCACTAACATACTTAGATCTTGTTTCAAGTGATCTAATCTCTTCTTCTCATCTCTTCCCTCTCATTCAAGTGCAAGAGAAGAATACTCGTATTCGTCAAGAAACGAAGTGTTAATTAGTGATCTCTCCTCTTTTCTTCTAAGTACCAAACCTCTATTGTATTTATCTTGTGTATTTGTGTGATTCAGATATTGTGTAGATCTGATAGTGTAGATCTTGTGAGTGTGTATATCTTGTGAAGTGGTAGATTGGTTCTAGCTAAGATTAGGACTCGACATTTAGCTTAGTGTCGGAAAATAACGTAAGCGACGTGTAAACGGTTTTCTCCGCCTAAAGGGAGCTTGTTGACATAGTGAAATCTCGAGTCGGATACTCGGGGAGTGGAGTAGGGCGAAGAGGTGCTTCGTAGCCGAACCACTATAAAATCTCGGTGTCTTGGTTTGGTTGTTTCTTTCCTTATCTCTTTACATTATTATTGTTGTTATTTAGTTTTCGTTTAGATAGTTATTGCTTGTTCATATTGTGATTTGATTGAACATATAACTCGGATCTATACATTTTTGAAAGTAAACTTTTAAACCGTAAAACAAACGTGTAAACTATTCAACCCCCCTTCTAGTTTCCATAATTGGTATCAGGATAAGGAACAGTTACTCAATATTTTTTAAAATATACTCTATTTTAAAGCTTGGATCGATCTATGGATTCTTTCTGACAAATATCAAGAAGGGCAATCGTATGCAAAGACCAACCGTCTTTGAAAGCGATAGTTATTTATTTTATTGGAAAAATAGATTCTAAGACCATATGTTAAATCAAAAGATCTAGATCTTTGGCATGTTATTACCAATGGTGATTTCCAACCTATTGTACAAAATCTGGAAACCAAATTAGATGAGGATATCCCTTTTAAAAAACAAACCAATGATCTCAAAAAGAGACTTGCGAAAATATGAAAGCAAAATGGAAGATATGAAAAAGAATTTTCATGGTGTAACGACGGAAAAAGAAATTTGGAAAACTTTGTAAACTCCATCCATCAAGGTAATAGCCAAGTCAAAGTTAATAAGATCGACCTTATGGTTCGACAATATGAACAATTCGTCATTTCCGAAGACGAATCTATAGATAGTGCTTTTGCTAGATTTAATACTATTATTACTAGTCTTAAAGCTCTTGATGAAGGTTATTCTAGTAAGAAATACGTAAGGAAATTTCTTAGGGCTCTACATCCTAAATGGAGAGCAAAGGTCACGACGATTGAAGAATCGAAAGACTTAACGTCACTGTCTCTTGATGAACTTATCGGGAACCTCAAAGTTCATGAAATGATCATCAAGAAAGATTATTAAATAGTCACAGCAAAAGTTAAAAGGAAATCTATTGCTTTAAAGGCTAAGAAAGAACCTAGTGATGAAGAGTGTTCGACTTCCGGTAGTGAAGACGAAGAGTACGCCATGGCGGTAAGAGACTTCAAGAAGTTCTTTAAAAGAAGAGGTAGATTCGTGAGACAACCTCGAAACGACAAAAAGACGTTCCAAAGAAGTTGTGACGACAAGAACGGTAAAAGTGATAGAAAATGCTTTAGATGCGGCGATCCGAATAATCTTATTGGAGAATGTCCAAAACCACCGAAAGATAAGAACCAAAGAGCTTTTGTTGAAGGTTCTTGGAGTGATAGCGGTGAAGAAGATGATGAGAAGGTCAAAGATGAAACGTGTCTCATAGCTCATGCATCTAGTGAGGTATGTTCCGAAACCTCACACTTTAGTGATGAAAATTCATCAATTGATGATTTAGCCTTAGATAATGAATATGATAAATTATGCAAAATGAGTCTAAAGATAATCACTAAGAACAAAAGGTTAAAAGATACTAGAAATAGTCTAGAAAATGAGCTTAGAGAATTAAAAGATAAACTGTCCATACTCGAGAAAAACAAGGGAGTTGATCTCAATTGTGCAAAGTGTCATGCACTTAAAATTCAGAATGAAAAACTCGAAGAAGAATCTACTAGATTAAACAAATTTGAAAAGAGTACACATTGCTTAAATGAAATGTTAAGTAATTAAAGCATCATCTAGTGGAACTAAGGAAATAAAATTTGTGAAAGCTCAAAAAAGGCGTATTCTGATGGAGGTCCCATAAATATGGGCGGCCCCCTAAATGATCAGGCGGCCCCCAAAATAATTATGGGACCGCCACCAGTAACGCCTGGATCTGAGAAAACTGTATCTTTTCAAAAATCCATTTTGGGTCCTAGACCAAAACACATAATTGTAAACAAAGCCAAAATTCATGTTGCTAGTGATAATGAAGTTAAACAATTCTATAAGCCATTGTCAAAACCTGGAGTTGGATTTTTGAAACCAAACTTTAGGTCAAAAACCCCACCTCCTAGAAAAGTTAATAATAATTATCCTCGTTCTAAAACACCGCAACCAAGAAGACATGTTGGTAGACAAAACCAACCTCATGGCTTTCCTGTAACTTGGAACAACTTTCCACGTGAAAGTTACATGCCATGGGAAATGTGTCTCCCATTCTCACATCCCAACCAATGCAAATCAAATGCAGGGATGTTTGGCAACTAACAGACTTTGGACCCGATAGATATTCTTGGGACCAAATGTTTGAGTTATTGGCTTATATAAATGGATATGCCTTGATTCGACTGAGCTCGACGAATGCAAGAATAGCGGGATGCTCTAAACATATGATGCAACCAAAAGCTCTTCTTTCCAACTTACAAGGCAATAATAAAAGGTAACGTCATTTGGTATAATCTTCGCGGTAACATCATTGAAAAGTACGATTTCTAATACTCCTCTCAAATAGATAATTTAGAACATTGTGATAAGTTTTTGTTGGTTTTTCTTTAGGATTTTAAATTGGCTAAGTACAAGACAAATATGTGACAAAAAGTGGTAAGTAACTTTTCTTTGAACATGATAGTGAAAACACTAGATGGTAAGTCATAGGTAAAGGTATAGGAAGAAAGGCATATATGGAGAAATTAAGAATAAGCCCAGAAGGATCAAATTGTCTAACAACGATTACTGAAAATCCAACTGTGGCATAGGAGATTAAGACAACGCAAATATCCTCTCATCAATCTTGTCTAAGGAATTAGTTAGAAACTTACCTAAGCTTAAGTTTGATCAACATTTTTGTGATGCTTGCAAAATTGGAAAACAAGCTCACGCTAGTCACAAAGCTAAGAATGTAGTCTCAACGACTAGATGCTTAGAACTTCTCCATATGGATCTCTTCGGTCCATCCGCCGTACGGAGTTACGGAGGAAACCGTTACACCCTAGTCATAGTAGATGACTACTCTAGGTATACTTGGACTAGATTTCTTAAGGATAAAACCGAAGCTTTCGATCAATTCGAAATATTTAGTAAGAAAATCCAAAACCAATTAGGTTGTTCAATAGTGTCAATTAGAACCGACCACGGTAGAGAATTTGATAATGAGGTGCAATTTGGAGAGTTTTGCAATACCAACGGTATTACACATAACTTCTCGGCTCCACGCACTCCTCAATCAAATGGCGTGGTCGAAAGGAAAAATAGGACACTTCAAGAAATGAGTAGGACTATGTTGAATGAGCAATCGTTACCACAAAAGTTTTGGTGTAACGCCGTAGATACTTCAACATACATTCTCAACCGAATTCTCATTAGAGCCATTCTAGGAAAAACACCTTATGAACTCTTAAGAGGTAGAAAACCTACGTTAGATTATTTTAGAGTGTTTGGAAGCAAGTGCTTCATTTTGAACACAAAAGACTACCTTACCAAGTTTGACCCAAAGTCATACGAAGGTGTCTTTTTAGGTTATTCTCAAAATAGTAAAGCCTACATCATCCTAAACAAACACACTAGGAAAGTCGAAGAATCACTTAACGTAACATTCGATGAAACTCCTCCACCCTCTAAGACATCACCCTTGGTGGATGATGACTTAGATGAAGAAGAAGCAATTAAAGTCACCGAAAAGAAAAACCTAGAAAATGACATTGTGGATGAAACTTTAGAGATTGATGAAATAGTCAACATTAAGGAATCTAGGAACCATCCATTAGAAAATGTCATAGGAAACCTTAACCAAAGAACCCTTAGGTCACAAGCCCAAAACTAAAGTAACTTTTTTTGTTTTATATCAACTATAGAACCTAAGAATGTGAATGAAGCTTTAGGAGATGAAAATTGGATAGTCGCCATGCAAAAAAAATTAAATCAATTCGTTGCTAACGACGTTTGGAAGTTAGTTCCATAACCTAGAAATATGACAATCATAGGTACTAAGTGGATATTTAGAAATAAGTTAGACGAGAACGGTGTTGTTTCTCGAAATAAGTCTAGGTTAGTTGCTCAAGGGTATAATCAACAAGAGGGCATCGATTATGATGGAACTTATGTTCCAGTTGCTAGACTTGAGTCTATTAGGATATTATTAGCTTATGCTTGTGCCTTAGATTTTAAGCTATTCTAAATGGATGTAAAAAGTGCATTCCTGAACGGTTTTATCAATGAGGAGGTATACATGGCACAACCTCCAGGATTTATTGATTTCGAAAAACCAGATCATGTTTATAAATTAAAGAAAGCTTTATATGGTCTTAAACAAGCACCCAAAGCTTGGTATGATAGATTAAAATCTTTCCTTGTTAAACATGAATATAAAATGGGAATGGTAGATAACACTTTTTTTACTAAGAAGAAAAGTTCAAATCTCATCCTTGTTCAAATATATGTCGATGACATTATATTCGGTTCGACTTGTCAACTGACCCTAGAACAGATATTTTGGTCCATAGATAATAATGACAGGAAAAAGGCTGAGACCTCAGTTCCAAAACCACTTTCAGCATTGACAGTGTATTCCACCAATCTCTTTCATGCTTGTCCCCAGGTTCTTCCAAAAAGTCAAGTGTTGATTAATCTTTATGTACTCACACAACTTTTTACGGAATTTGACAAAACTTGCAAAAAGAGAATCACCCCCAACAGGTGTTACAGAAGGGGAAAGAGGTTTTGAGCAAACAAAAAGATGTTACCTCACTGAAGTTATTCCATTTTTCAAAACTCTTAAAGAACACTTTGCAGGAGTTCAAAGGCCTCTTTAAGATGTTAATGTAATGTTGAAACTTTTTGATTAATGAATGACGAAGGGACCAGAACTACTGTGGACAAGCAATGGGCTGTATTTTGAAAAGGAAAAACCGTCTCATTGCATATGAGAATTGGATTGCTAATTGTTTTGTCGAATAACTGTGTTATGATGTGGAAAAATTTCTTCAAGACCGAGCTTCTCTTGTTAGACTGTGAAATTATGTTTCTAACAATCTCCCCCTAAGTGAGGTCTTCTTTTGAGGTCTTCTTAGCGTACATATTTGAATTCATAGCATATTAGCTCGTTGTCGTTGCGGTTCTTCACTTGTCTTGCATTTGTGCTTCTGTAGAAATTCAATCTTTGAAACTTGAATTACTAGATTTGATAACTTCATCTTGATCTCAGATTTTCTTGAATTACTTGTGATCTTTTCTTCAATTCGCCATTCGCTGAACTTTGGTCTGACATGCTCATACTTGCTGTAATCATGAAAGCTTTAGTACTCTTTCTTCTTCTAATTATTTTGACTTTAGCATTTGAAGAAAACTTTGATTTCAGAGGTGCGGAAGCTTCATGTACTTAGCTTTCTTGATGTCTTCAAATCTTTGAGTATGAACAATATAGTTTTTAGCAAACTATCAGCTATCAACGGATTTGATATGTCTTTACCATGAGCCGTTTGCTATGGACTAGTCAATGCTTTGTTGCAATAACAAGGTGCAATGATAACCTTATAGTTTTTAGTAAACTATCAACTATGAACGGATTTGATATCTCTTTACCAGTAGCCGTTTGCTCTGGAGTAGTCAACTCTTTGTTTTAGAAACATGGTGAGTCGATTACCATACAGTACGAATACTGCACCTGTGATCAGATAGATTCAATAAAGAACCTTCTTGACAGGTTTTCCAGCTCAAAGCCTTTAAGTCCTCCAATATCGAAGTATCAGATTTCCGTATGCTTGCTGTTCTCTAAACCAGATGTCCGTAATGGAACCAATTGTAGGTTCCATGATCATTCATACAAACCTTAACAATGATGTGTAGAATCAAGATGCAGGAAAATAAAGACTTTATTGATGATTGAAAGAAAACCTTTTTGGTGGCTAGAAACCCTAATAACAATATTGACTAGTTATGATGTCTCTAATGTCTAACCTAATTTTGACTAAACTAGGTGTATTTATACTAAAAGCATTAGCCTAGGAGGCCTTTGTGGGCTTTTTCATTAATGGCCCGTTTACATAATATTACACGCTTAAACGAGCTAGACTTTTGTCTTGTATCTTCGAGTGACCGAAGCTTCTTTGTTTGGGTCCATTTATGTGATCCTAACAGTATTATCCATCAATAAGTTCCCAAACCAAAGATTTAAAAACTTGCCATTTGTGTCATTTACGAGGAATGGCTCACCTTAAAAAGTAAAATTTTTAAGAGCTACTGTGAAGTAAATTTGATTATTTGGTTTAAGTTGTCTTCTCGTTATCCCTTAAAATAGATTGTTAATAAATTGAACTTAAGAAAAAAAATTATAAATTTTCATTTTCTATTTTGTGCATGCGCACTCGTTTCTAAACTCGCAACCGTAACCGTAACAGTCAACAACAAGCCCCACCGGCTGTTGTAGAACCGTTTAATTTAGAAGAACCTTTTGATAATCCACCGATAGTTCCGATGGCCGATAACCGGACTATGGCGGAATTGCTCCAAGCACCCACCGAGGGGTACGAGGATGCAATCGTAATTCCCGAAATCAATGCTAATTTTGAGTTAAAGCATGGTTTGATCAATCTTGTTCAAAACAAGCAGTTTTTCGGACATGATAAAGAGGATCCACATGCTCACATCCGTTATTTCAACAAGATCACCTCAACGATGAGATTCCCGGACGTCCCGAGCACGTCAATTAAGCTTATGATTTTCCTATTTTCTCTCGAAGGTCAACCCGGATTTGGCTAGAGAAAGAACCTCCTTGATCAATTTTAACATGGGATGATCTTGTTTCAAAATTCATTAATCAATTCTTTCCTCCTTCAAAAACGACAAATCTTCGAAACGAAATCACGAGATTTCAACAAAGATTTGACGAGTCGTTTTACGAGGCTTGGGATCGATTTAATGATCTTCTTCGAGCATGCCCACATCACGGATTTTCAGAATTACATCAACTAGATACGTTTTACAATGCCTTAAATGCTAATGATCAAGATTCATTGAATTCCGCTGCGGGTGGAAACTTTTTGGATAAGATGCTTCGTGAATGCTTGAGAATTATCGCGAGTAAATCCAAAGTTCGTAATTCACAAAACAAGGCAGTCGTTGCCAAAGTGAGTTCGAGCTCATCTACCCCCGGAATTTCACCCGATGTTGTTGTTCTTACAACCAAAGTTTCTGAACTTAAGAATATGATGAAGACTATGCTTATCGACAAGCATAAAGCCCAAGCTCCCGTGCCTGTAAAAGCGGTCGAGCAGAGTTGTGTAACTTGTGGAGGTGCTCATTCTTATAGAAATTATCCCGCCACCGATGACAATGTTTATCGAGACAACATTCAAGAATACGTTTCACAAGCCGCTGCAACTAATTTCAATCAAGGAAATACCAATTCTAGACTTCCGATGGTTGCGAACCAAATCTGACCTCCTGGTTTTCCTCCGATTCAAAACAATCAAAACCGTTTCAATCAGAATCAAGGTTATGGCTCAAACAGTACTAACAGGTCATTAGGCATTACTATGTGTTGAACTAGCGTTACTAACTGATTAGTTTGTACTGGACTGTCTGTAATTTTGAGCCAACTAGAACTGTTTAACACCTAAAAATAACATGAAGTTTGGCTATCCTTAATGAGTCATATTTTCTAATCATCTCCTCACCCTGTTTGACAGAATCTTTGAATCAATAATCTTTTGTTGTTGAACTTGAGCTTGTTTTCCTATTCTTCTGATCTTTCTTTATCAATCAATAGTGTTAAAGTTATGAGTATGAGTCTAATCTTTGAAGGCATCTTCCAAAGTAGTGGGACATTCTCAATCAATTTGGTACATAAATTCATCAATTCTATAAGTTACAGACTGTCCTCTCCTCTTTCAAGAGTATAACTTCTTCAGAGATGTAGATCATTGGACTTATAGTTTTTTGGCATTCTATCCGCCCTAAATGGATTTATGATAAATTCTTTACTAGTGATGTTTGCATTGGAATTGTCAATGCTTTATTGGCAAAACATGGTGCTTGAATCTAACCATATTGTTTTTTAGCAAAACTTATCAGCTATCAACTGAATTTGATTAGTCTTTACCAAGACTGTTTTTGATACTGGACTAGCCAACTCTTCACCATGAAGTAAAGTGAGTTGAGAACCCTACAATTTTTGGTAAATTGTCAACCATGAACGGATTTGAAAAGTCTTTACCACAAACCGTTTTTTGCTTTTGTACATAGCCATATCTTTGCCTGTTAGCCATGGTGAATTGTATGACCATTTGTTGTGTGGATTTGTAAAATCAACATAAATGACATCCATTTTGCCATCAAATCCCTCACTCTCTCAAATCCAACTTATGATTCTTGTAAAAACCTGCATATGTTAGTCTAAAACATAGAAAAAGCTATATCAGTATAAAATCTAGATAATCATGTATAAGAGAATTAAATGTTCTATTAGGAACCATGCCATTACTGTCTTGTTTTATACCTGTTGGATAAACATAGTCAAATTGCTGAACAACACAAATCTAGTATTCTGGTAGACATGATTTATCATTTTTATTTAGGTTTCCTATGACCCGTATGTTGTAGGATTAACAGCATTAATCCTTTGCTTCCAAACAGTATTTAACAGAAATTCACTTTTGCAGTTATTAATTGTTACTCACAATTTCTGTTTTTAGTACTGTTTGTTGGTTAATTCTAAAAAGAGTGCTTTCATTAATGATGAATGTGCCTTTTGAAAAACATTTATCCTTGGTTTGGAAACATTTGCAAAAGGTTTGTGTACAGCAGTATTAAATGGCCTAGCAGCAACTAACTGGTATTAAGCCAGACTTGGTTAAAACTGCTTTTGGAGCAAAATTCCTTTTAGAATTAGAATTTTTTTGATGATTTACCCTCATTGCATTAGTCCAAACTGGTCTAACTTCCCTTTTGACAGTCACACTTTTTCTCATTGGTCAAAACAGGTTTTTGTCCCATCTTTTTATCTTGAAAATATAGTCTTTAATCTAGATGGTTAAAATAAATCCCACACACATAAACCAAGCTTTTGGTGTAATTGGAAAAACCAACTCCTAATTTCTTAGGCTTTAGGGTATTCCAGCTTGTACTGTTGTTCCTATGGTTTTGACTAACTTTCCTAGGTTGATCAGCTTGCTTAGGCTTTTGAACATTAAGGGAGTAAACACCACTATTCCTCATCTTCATCACAATCAGAGACACAATCTTCAATTATGGAGCATATCTGATGTTTTTTTTCTTCCTTAGAGAACATTGTCACTAGCAACTCCTTAGTTACCTTAACACCAAATCCTTTAATTTTCAGGTCTTTAAATTTCTCAATTCCATGAAACTTGATAAATAACACTAGGAGGTGCAATACAAGCCTGTAAGTGAAGTCGGACACATATTATATCTAAAACCTTCTTATTATTACAAAATAATGATTTCCAATCTTGTGATCCAGACTTTTAGAGGCATTTTCATAGTTATCAATTTTAAACTTATTTTCCTCTTTTTCTTTCTTAAGTCTTTCTACCTGTTTCTCAAGACCATTAATATCTGAGTCTTTGTAAGAAGCATCTCTTTTAAGAACAGCAATCTAATCATTAAGCATACTTTCATTCTTCTTATAAAAGACCAGTCATTCTTCTAAAGAGCTAACCATCTTTAATAATTAGTAAATCAGATTTCAGACTTTCTAAAGCTCTACTTCATTATCATACTGAGTTTTAAGATCTTTCATAATTTTTATCGACAAGTTTTAGGAGAAGTTTTGTTATTATTTTGTACATTAGAATCAGAGAAAAGCCCTTAAGTGCAAAGTGGTTAGAAGCCTCATTTGTGTACATGTAACTCCAATCAAATCCGAGTGATAGTAACATCTATAGCGTAACATAGATTTGGGAGAAGCTTCTTCCACATTCACTGTCCTCCTTGAGCTATCTTGATTTCTACTCCTGTTCTCTTGACTCTTAGGATTTTGGCACTCTCTAGCAAAATGTCCCAACTTATGACAATTGAAACATTCCACCTTTTTCTTGTCATAACCAGCAGTATCTCTTCCACTGATGACAATCTTTTTACCAGTTCTTTGATAAATACTTTCTTCGCTTTCATGTTTGCAATGCCATAAATTGCCACTTTAATTCCATTTCATCCGATCATCCTCCATTGGATTTACTCTTGGTTTCAATGAACAACTTGAGACCCATTAGGTTGAGTGGCCAGATAAGCATATACAGTGGCATCACTTAGGCAAGCAGTACTATTATTAGTGCTAGCAGTACTAACAGGAGAACTACCAGTACTAACATGAAAATTAGCAATATTATCATCATTTGTACATCTATGACTGAGACAAAGGCCTCAATTTTTTGAGTGACTGAGTTTGCATGCTTGAGGTTATAATCCTTTTGAATCTCTAGTTCAAACAATCTTAATAGTTATGGTAAGCATCCATCAAAACTTATTGAACACAGATCTTATTTGTTTCCCTCCAAACCACTAACAGTTATTCCCCATTCAGGTAGGAAGGGACTTCTTAAGAATTTAAGGTTAGTTCTTATGGGTGATGATTTCAATAAGATACTTAACTAGCTCTCAATTTTTCTGAAGCCTGTTAAAGATTAGAGTCAAGTGACTCTGAGCTATAGAAGCAATGAAGGTTTCATACAATCTGCTTTACCGAGGTGTCTTTTAGTCTTTTTTTTGTGGCTTCATTACTACCAAATCTTGGCTTTATGGCTCAAATAAGGACTTGGCATCCTTGTGTTTATTGAAAGTAAGCAGATGCTTACTTGGAAGTGTCATCATCAGAATGCTTCGGGCTTTAAGATTATTCTTCTTTAGGATTCTTTCTTCTATAGTAATAGCACCAGGTATTGTTTCTGTAGTGATGTTCCCATTGCCTCCTCGCTAGTGGTTTGAAGCATAATGCTTGAAAGGTGTTTCTTTCCTCTATTATCTCCAGAGGAGAATAGTCTTGAAGTCTGAAGTATGATTTCTATCCTAGAAGTCTCCATGTGTTCATTTCTCCTTGCTTGAGAAGTGGCAGTTTTGCAAGAGAGTTGTTTTGTTCAAGATCTATGGTTTTTTGATCTTGGGAATGAATAGAGAGATGGATCTAGTTTTGCTTCTTCTAAATCAAGGTTTCAGAACACCCGCTCTGATACCACTTGTTTGTTCCAATTAAATGGATCTTTTGTTATGTTTAGATAAATCTAAACAACTAGATTAGAAACCTTGTGGTGTATATATAAAGATTATGTGGAATTAACCTTTATATATTCAGAAAGAATCAAATTAAACAATGAACCACACAAAACTTTACTTATATTGAACAAATCACAAAACAACTATATGTTTTGCCTAACAACTAATCTATGAATATTGATCTGCTTCTATTATCTATCAATTGATCTCCTAACTATGCTGTAAGGGTTCCTTTATACACAGAAGCCATCAAGGAAACAATAGTATTAGTTTCCCGCGAGTCTTTCGAGCATTTAATCCATGAAGGGCAATGGGAAATGGTCTTTTCGGGTGGCTTCATTCAACTTTTTATAGTCAATGCACACTCTTTACCTCGTGACCAATCGAGTTGGTATCAAATCGTTATCATCATTCTTGACGACGGTTATGCCACCCTTCTTTGGCACACAGTGCACCGGGCTTACCCATGGACTGTCAGAGATCGATAAATTAATCCGGCGTCAAGAAGTTTTTCAACCTCTTTTTTGATGACGTCGTGGATCTTTGGGTTTACCCGTCTTTGACTCTGAACTGTTGGTTCGTAGTCCTCTTCCATGAGAATTTTGTGGGTACAAAACTCTGGGTCAATACCCTTAATATCTGAAAGTTTCCAAGCGATGGCTCGCTTGTGGGACTTTAGAACCTCGATCAGAGCGGCCTTTTCCTCATTCTTTAAATCTTTTGCAATTATGACGGGCAACTTGTCGTTACCTTCCAAAAATGCATATTCTAAATGAGGTGGCAAGTCCTTGAGTTCAATTCAGGGGGCTCATAAAACTGAAGATTTTTTCATTGTTCGCTGCACAAATTTTAGATCTTTTGGAATTTCTGGGAAAAATAATTTTCCTTGATTGGGGTAGGGTGGGATGGATTAACTATTAAGAATTGCTTCGAGGAGAAGAATGTCCCCATCAGGGTCATAATACGTTGGATCAACTTTCGGTGAAGTTGGATCATCCTCTATAGCAAGAAAAGAGTCGGCTTCCTCAAAAAGGAGAAAATCACTGTCCCCGAATGGAGTTAAAGTCGGAGAAGAAGTAGAAACGATTGGATCATAGTAAGGAGTGGGATTTCACCGAAGATCACATTAGTGATTCCAAGAACTTCTGGAGAGTTTTTTTTTACAGGCATATCAATGTCCATCAATTCGGTTTTGCCGTCATATGATTGTATTAGCGTGTATCTCGAAGTTTGGTCAGATTAAATTTGACTAGCCTCTTATGCCAACTACCGAAGGGTTATTTCTCTTTTGTTATAAATTATCAAGCACGATTGGTTTAAGATAAACTCCTCCAGAGTATTAAAGTACTTCGGGGGTCTGACTCAATAATATACGACACAAATTCTGCTGGAAATTGAAAACTTTCCTCCGTTACATAGACGCTCTTTCGGCGATACGATCGGTTCAGAGATCAACGGTCCGCTAAGTTCTAGTGTCATGCAAGTCGGGGTTAGTTCGGGAAGAGAGAGGAATTTTTCCATACGAATTATGGCATTATATATTTATTGAGAGCGCCAAGATCGGAATCGGCGGTTGCTTGTATTAATCCGGTTGATTTCACATGGAATAGATTATCGGCCAGGGTCTCAAAGTTTTTTCGGGTAACTTGTTTGAGGATGTAAATACGGAATATGGCATAAGATTAATACTCGCGCCAAGATCGGCCAAGGCGTTGCATGTATTAATCCCGGAGAATTCACATGGAATAAGAAATCGGCCAGGGTCTCCAAGTTTTTTTGGTAACTTGTTTAGGATGACCGCCGAGCAATTCTCGTTCAATGGAGTTCTAGCCATTTCACTCAACTTTTCTTTGTTTCCGATTAAAGTTTTTAGAGTCGAGGCGAATTTTGGCATAAGCATCAAGGCATCCGTAAAGCTAATTTTGAAACTCAAATCTCTAAAGATTTCATAGAATTTCTCAATTTGGTCGTTAGCTTTTTCACGACGTCTTTCATCATTTCTTCTTGAAGGAAATGGAATTGATGCTTTTTGGTTAGGCATTGAAGCACTAACTGGAGCATTTCCGGGCTCAGAGATTGATTCATGATGGACAACAGGGACAACCGGAGGTTGGACGTCTTCGGTGCTTCCATTATTAGCAGGAGGCATCGTGTCCTTTGTGACCTCGGTCTCACGTTCCACTACTTTAGGAGAAGAAGTAGTAGGAATCGTGGGTCCTTTGTAAGCAACACCACTTCGAGTGGTAATACCTTTCAAGTCCTCCTTCGGGTTAGTAACGGTGTTACTTGGGAGAGTTCCCGTACCCGAAGATGAAGCGGTATTGGCATTCACGAATTTGGAGAGCATGTCTGTTAAATTGGCTATTTGATTTTGTAAACCTTGGCCCTGATTTTGCATATTTCTCAATACAGCATCATTAGCCTTGACATAATTCTCAAAATCGGTCTTTGAAACACCTTGCACTTGCTGAGCAGGAGCTTGATAAGGTTGAGCTTGGTAAACTGGTGGTTGACTAGTCGGAGGTTGATACACTTGTCCTTGGTAGAAGTTATTTCCACGGTTTTGATTGGAATTGGTTCCTCGATTTTGGTTGAAATTATTTCCTTGATTCTGATTGAAACGGTTTTGATTATTTTGAATCGGAGGAAAACCAGGAGGTCGGATTTGGTTTGCAACCATCGGAGGTCTAGAATTTGTATTTCCTTGATTGAAATTAGCTGCAGCAGCTTGTGAAACGTACTCTTGAATGTTGTCTCGATAAACATTGCCATCGGTGGCTAGACAATTTCTATAAGAATGAGCTCCTCCACAAGTTACACAACTCTGCTCGATCGCTTTTACTGCAGTGGGAGCTTGGTTTTGATTTTTCTTATCGAGAAGTAAAGCTTTCACCATATCTTTAAGTTCGGCAACTTTCGGGAAAAATTTTGGGGTAGAAGTGCTCGAACTCACATTTGTTGGCAACAAAACCGGTATGATACGTGGAATTAACAACTTTGGTTTGCTTCAATGATTCTTAGGACAATCACGAGGCATTTATCCAAAAAGTTACCACCCGAACGGACATTCAACTAATCTTGATCATTAGAGTATCAAAGCATTATAGAAAGTATCCGAGGTTGATGTAACTTCGTAATCCATGATGGAGGGGCATGCTCGAAGAAGATATTGAAATCCGTAATCCAAGGCCTCGAAGAAAGTTACATCGAAATCGTTGTTGAAAATCTCTTGATTACATTCCGAAAGATGTTGTTTTTTTGGAAGGAGGAAAGAATTGTAGAATGAATTTCGACACAAGATTAATCCCATGTGAGAAATCGAGTCGTAGGGGGTTTCTTTGTTAAGCCAAATCCGGGCTGCACCCTCGAGAGCCAAATGGTAAAAGCATAAGCTATACCGACGACTCTGGGACTTTCGACGGAACATTCATCGTAGAATTGATCATGGTTGAAATAAACGAATGTGAGCATGAGTGTGTCTTATCCTTGTCTGTCCGGAACAGAAATTGTTTTGTTGTTTGACAGGGTAAGCACAAACCTGGCTTAACTCAAAGTTGTTCCGGCGTGATCCCTCAGGCAACAACAAGGCACTCCTCTGAAGAACCCACGGGGGTGCTTCGAGTAATAGAGCCATAGTAACGAGCTATCATCCATCGTAACTACGGAATAGGTTCAACAAGATTTAAGTGGTTCAACAAAATTCGGATTGACTTGTTGATGTGAGCGGTTAGAATTCACGATATTGAGAACGAGTGCTGCATGCACAAAAATGTAAAAAGAAAACTTACATTATACTAAGATTTATAATTTTTTTTTTTTTTTTTTTTTAGTTTTTAAATAAATTGTAAATACGGACAAAGAGTTTAAGGACACACATGAAACCTAATAATCAAACTGTGCTATCATCTCGTAAATCTTAACTTTAAAAGAATTAACTTTTAAAGGAGAGCCTAAACGACGTCAAGAGATCACAAAGGTTAAAGTTTTTTATCTTATGGATCGGGAACTTATTTGATGGATAATACTTCAATTGAAAGAATTATTTTTTGTTTTCTTTACCAACAATTGTTTATTTTTTAATATTACAAATTAAAACGAGAAAGAATTTAAAAAAAATTCTGCAATGAGCAAATATTTGTCCCTTTTTGTTTGTATTTTTAAAAATATCATTTACACTTATACTAAAAAGAAAAGAAAAATTTTTTTTTACTTTTTTATAATTTTATTATTTTCTTAAAAACGAAACTTTCGAAAAGACCAAAGTTTTCTCCAAATCTCGAACAACCAAACTCAAACTAAGGAACCTTAATCACAAATCCTCGGCACAAATGCGCAGGCGCTAAAAAATTGATAGAAGTTAAATCATAAATACACTGTATTAATTAAATATAAGTATGAAAGAAAATAACGCAAACTAAACAACTACCCTTTGAATGGACAAAGGTAGAAACAAAAAATCTTCACAAAAATATATAATAATTACGTAAAGAAACCAGGAAGTAATGATTCCCGGGGGTAGTCCTATATTCCCCAACGATTTATGAAAATCGATATCACTTTGTTGTTTTCGGTCGATAATGATTTGAATTGGTAACCAAAGATTGATTTGATTATCTATATTCTAGAATAAAAAACAACCTAAATACAGCAAATTGAAAACTAATTTAAGCATGAAAATAAATAACGGAAAATTAAACTTTAACTAAAAACGCAAAACTGGAACCCTAAATGGCGGATAAAAACCCTAAATTTTCAAAATTAAACCTAAAATAATTTTCTTTTAAATAGACTCTAATTGACTAAAAAGAAATTTTAAAAGAAAACTAAAACAAAAACGGAAATTGAAAATTGACTTAAAAAACTACCCACGAAAAACTTGAACGGGAACGAAATACTCGTTTTTAAAAATGAGAAATTATATTCAAATTTTAAACCTACGGAAACAAAACTATTTTTCCTAGAAACTATATGATAAAAGAAACTTTTCTAAAAAAGAATTATATTTTTTTGATTATTTTTCTTTTTTTTATGATTTTATAAAGTTTTTATTAAAATCAAATGTTTAAAAATACTAAACTAATTATAAAAATTCTGAAAAAATTATAGAAAATAGCTTGGACTTAAAGGGACCTAGGAAAAATAAGCTTGGTTACACAACTTAACGAATAAGCAACGAAATAAGCTTAAACGGCTTATAAAGCTAAAAGGGCCAAAACGTATACAAATAATAGATTTTGTAAATCTATAACGAAAAAGACCCCAGGGCACGTTGGTTAGAGGTGTGTGGTATAAGGCATTTATAAGGGTTGAGGATGTTGAGGTCGGGGGTTCGAGCCTTGCTCACCCCCGATTTCCATCTTCCCCTTTTTTTTTGAAAACTTATAAAAACAAAGTTTTAGAAAAGCTAAAAATAAGCACTTTTAATAAAAGAAACTTTTATTGAAACTCAAGAAATAAGCTGGAAAATGGCTTAAAAGACAGAAAAACAACTAAAACTAATTTGTTTTTGCTTTTCAAAATTTTAGAACTCAAAAAGCTGAAATAAGCTAAAACCTAAGAACAAAAAGCACTTTTATACTAATCCTAACCTAATAAGCTAGTTTAAATAGAAATTAAGCAAAGGAAAACAAGTCATAAGTTGAAAATTCAAATAAGCTTTTAAACACTAACTAAAAATCAAAACAACACCTTAAAGGGCAACTTCCAAGCGTTAAATTATCTTAATCAAATGGATCCTTAGGGCAAAAAGCTTATCACCTACTTAAAGTACAGCTAATGAGCTAATTAAAATTGCAAACCAAATTCATTTTGAAAACAGATAGCAACTAAAAAGCATAATGAAAAAGCTAATAGCTACTGACTTAATATTTTTGGATTTTTAATGAAAAGCTAAAATAAGCTATAACTGAACTAAACAAGCTAAGGACTACTTAATTCTAACCTAATTAGCTAGCTAATATAGAATTTAGACAAAAATTTAAGGCAATAAGCTATAAAATTCTAATAAGCACTTAACAAAACTGACTACCCAAACTGTCCCTAAGGGAACTTTTAGGCTTATTTTTCAATAAGTTCTTGGATCCTTATGCACTATTAAGCTATACTTGATTAAACTACAACTAAAAAGCTCTCTAAAACCTCTTTCAGAAACTATTTTGATCTACAAGAACTTAATGAAAAAGCTATTTGAAAACAACATGCAGACAGAATACTATTTTTGGTTTTTTAAGAGTTTTTATGAAAAGACAAAAGCTAAACTTCCAGATCAAAATACAGATAAAGCAAAAAGCGAAAAAACAAAATAAGACCTAATCTAATTACTTTTGGCTTATAATCAACATAACTGTAAATTGAGAAAAGCTAAATCCTACTTTTATACCTAATGAAAATTTAACTTGAAAAAAAGAGGAAATTTTAGCATTTTAAAACTGCAGCTTGCAAGTTTGTAACTTTTTTTAAACCAAAACTCAAAATCAACAATTGCAGGCCTAATGACTTGTTCTATAACATTAAAACAAAAGCAATTAGAGTGCTACCAATAACTAGAAGAGACTTAAGCTAGATATGCTACTATGAGAGATTTAATGATCATGATCAAAGTATTAACTAGAAAACATATGAAAACTTGATTAAACCTACAAGCTACTCTAAATCCTGCTTATATAAACCTAATAATGAGATTTTAAGAGATCCAAAAGGTCAAATGGCTTTGACAGTACTAACTAGAGTTAGTACTGTTATTAACCAAACACCCCTTTAAATTCATTCCCAAATCCCATATAAGCTGTATGATAATAATTTAAAAAGCACAAGTATCAAATACTAGATGTTAAATAGCTTATAATAACCAATATGAACATTTATGAATAAGCAAACAAGCCAGAAACAATAAGCTACCAACTATGCTACTTATTTTTGGATTTTTATAGATTTTAAAGACAACTTATGAAAAACTAAGATCTAAGCTATAGAAATCAAAACAGATGATCAAGACATAAACTAAAAAAGATAAAAGAATCACTTATAAGCCCAAATAAAGCAAGTAGATTAGCATAATAAGATCAAGATTCAAACAAGAAAATTAAGACAGTAGAAGATAAAAGAAGATCATTACAAAGGTCTTAGCTAAACAAAGCAAAATAAGCTCAAAAAGCTAACTCAACAAAGACTAGCTTATCACAAGAGATAAGCAGTTAAGTTCCCATAATGTTCTCCCATTAGTAAGCTTTTAACAACCAAATAGCTTATTCCCATTTAGCAAAGGTATTTAGCTAATTTTAAAGGTTTAAATAAATTAATGATTAAATTTAGCTCAATCCTAAGCTTAGAGACTTGAGAATATTAGAGGCTTAAAAACAATAACAGCTTATTTAGTAAATTCTTAGATAAAAGATAACTTGAGAAAAGTAAGAGTAAACTCGAAATTCATTAATGGAAAATTGATTACAATACTGAAAGAATATTACAATAATCAAACTTAAGCTTAAAACAATTTTTAAAAGAACAATATAAAAACTAAAGATCTAAAAAGCTGAAATTAGTATCTAAAAACTACTCCTCTTATGGTGAATGTGTAGGTGGCTTTTATAGCCCTGCAAATGAACTTCTAGGACTTGGATCGGCTCCTTTCTCCCTTTAATCTTGCCTCCATTCTCTCCTCACATTAATCCTTATTGATGTCCATAGGATTAAATAATTTAGTCACATAAAACAGGATAGCCAACGGCGGCATTCCGTGTGTCAGACCATTTTTGCTTCTTTTGCACTTGTTTTAGTGCAAAATAACAGTCCTTGTTAGTTTTCTTGTCAGACGCCTCGTGTCATTCTTCGTTGGTTTAAGCCAAGTAATCCATGAATGAACGTATAAACCTGTCATGTTGGACCTTAGCACTAAATACTTGGCCACGTACTTGATTTGAATTTACCCTTTGTTTTTTACTCAGGGTTAAACGAGGAAGGAGATGAACAGTGAAAACCACTTTTCTCGCGTTTTTCCTGTTTATATAAAAGGAGTGCGTTGATTTCTTCTGACCCGGTAAAATGTTTTGACTTTCGGGTTATTATATAAAAGAAATGGGCCACGAGTTAAAAAAAAAAAGATGGGGGTTATGGCTTGGCAAGGTAACAGGCTTAGGTTATATAAGAGATACGAGTGTTAACTCTTTTATATATCAAAGAGTTTAACCCGTTAGGGCTAAGGGACCTTTGCAATTTGGTTAACAAGAGGGCTTTTGGTAGTTTGGGGTTTTGTCTTTTGAGAGTTGACCGAATATGACAATGGTTTTTCTAGAGTTGACTAATGATTACGTAGAAGCATTCCCTCCCGGCTCTTGTAACACTCTTTAACCGTACCCGTGTTTGTACCGGTTACCGATGTTCCTTGGATTTTTTACAAAATCCGTACCTACACAATCACAAAGACAAAACAAGCAATATATAAGCATTTAAAGCATAATTTTGTCTTTTATGAGTTATTTTTGATATAAAACGGATATGTGTTTTCACACATATCACCTCATCGTTGGATTCGTCAAATGATATTCTAAAGTCGATCTCATCATTGATAGGGGTACTTACTTGAGATTTGCATGGAAGTGCATCCTGAGGTGTAACGGTATCGTCAATGACAATAGCTGGGAATTCAGCTTCAACAGATCTGAGGTCGTAAAGATCGTCATCAACCCTGATCTTTCAATATGTAGCAGTTTGCCAGTTAAACACCCGACCACGCCTACGAGCTTTTTCTTCTTCGAACTTGATATATTCTTCCATAGTCATGTTGGGATCTTCCATCCTGAAATACTCTTACTAGAAGAACTATTAAATAACAAATACGTTGTATTTAGTGAACTGAATACACTGTATGAACACAACACAGAACAAAGTAAACAAAGTAATACAAAATACTACCAAAATGATCAAATAAAAATCAAATTACTTTTTACTCGCCCGGTCAGCAGCGCCAAAAACTTGATGTGTCGTTGTGTGGTGTATATTTTATTGATTCAAGTTTTAAATTTATATTTTGCCGACTAAACCAAAAACAACATTTTTACCGGTATTTATTTTTGTGTACCCGACGGTATTAGTTTCATGGTAAGTAGGGTGTCGACCACTTGAAGCAAGCTTAAATCTATCAATTTAATTAATATATTGGTTATCTAATCTATGTTAATTCTATTCTATTCTAAACCTATGTCAGTCCTAGTTCCTAATTCTAACGGGAAAAGGGGGTTTTCAGCCTGAGAGACTGGCACGGTTTGGTTGGTGACTACAATCAATTCAAGGCACTTTAACCCACGCAAGCTAATAAACAAAAGATAAAAGAGCGGTCGAGCCAAATATAAGAAAACTGTATTAACCATTATTAATCCGATTAGAAAGTTGGTTTGTTTATTAAGTGCAATGATTTCTTCTCTCGAGGCGGCATATCATCTTAAACATGGCGAGTACATCATCCTAAAGACCTAGACACATTAATACCCCCTCTGTCACAAATTAAAGCATCCGCATAAACAAACCTTATTTGCTGATTAATAAATCTATCTTAGGGGATAAAGCAATGGTGATCTTGTTAAACCCTAGCTCATAGAGACTTTACCCACTTACCGCTTAATGGTAATTTATACACTAGTAGTCCACTTGTCCAACTATCCAATGGAATCAAAACGTTATTTGTTAAATTATCTAGGTCACCTGCTAGTACAACAACGATCAATTATACCACTGCGTATATCCAATTAACTAGTTAAGCCCGAAGCGTATCCTAGATACAGACTTAGAAGGACAATATTTGTGTAACAGTGATTCTAGATGTATAAATTACTATATGGAGAGCTATCCCTGCCTATTCTCTAGATCTACTTGGTTCCTATCACTAGAACCAGTTGAATGATAAGTCGCAATACAAAAGCGCGTAAACAAGTATTAAATTGATAAACATAAACAACATTCAACGATAAATCAAGAAATCGAGATAAACAAATACCAACCATTCAGATCTTCATAATAATGGCTAAAACCTGAAGTATAGCCTTCAAACGTCATATAAAAATACAAGAGTAAATATTTAGACCATGCTAACTAACAAGTTAACGAATGATACCAACAATGAACGATTACTAAAAGTATAATGGAATTACACGATGTTTTCTATGGAGATTGATAACGTTGCTCGACCATCTTCTGCTCTTATTTTCTCTTCGAAAAATATGACTTTATGATTAGGTATCGAGAATGATGATTTAGCACATTTAAACTCGTTTTTGAGTTTCCTATTTACAAGGATCTGGGGGAAGTCAATATCGATACGGCATATCCACGTATTGATTACGCCAATTGGGATTTCTTGTACAAGGTGACCCACGCTGATATTACTCTCCAGAATATTCTAGATGATTTCATATATTGAAATATGCGTAATGAGTGTCTCTCTAGATACGCGTATAAGCTTATTCCTTTGTGCGTATTTGTTAGTGCAGGGCACATATATACTCGTATCTCCTTGATGATACTGGCGTATGGTCTTCAGAATAGTCAAATCTTCAAATACCGTCATATAAGATCTAGAAGCGCGCTCTTTGCTACTTTACCAACTCCATAATTACTTGCAATTCCTCCAATATACACGATTAATAATTCTTTGCAATAACTATACAAAATGGGTTAATAACTATGTGATAAATGATGCAAAGAAACAAGATGGTAAGTTGATGCATAACTATACCCTGGTATTGGGGATAAGCGGTGCATAGAAAACATTGGAAATGTAGTTAACCACCCATTTAATTATGACATGTTTTATATAGTTAACTTATCCCCTTTGCCAATAGAAAGGAAATGGACGTTCCCATGAGTTAAAATGGTAACTCTTCTAATTAATATTGATTACACATTGAAGGTAGTTTATTTATCTCTCAAACAAACTGACTCGTACTACTGAAAGCTGAAGCTTCAGTTTAGTCATAAACAAGATTATGTTTTTTTCTTATGTCTCATAACTTTGGGTAGAGAATAAGTTTCGAAAGAGATAACTAGCCCCAAATTGTCATTCAACCACATTTGCTTCTTCCGCAAGCAAGGTGTGTCATAGATTCTTTATTTGATTCTAATAAAAGTCTATACGTTGAAAATTACTTTTGTGTGTTTTAAACTTGTTCTTCTATATAATTCATATATAGATGTTTAAAAAAACTTTACTAATATCGTTTTGCTATAGAATCTGAATAGTTTAACATGAAAAACCTTATATCAGAATTCTGAGGGACCAACAGGTGGCTTGCATGGAATTGCCCTTCCATAGATATTTGTCCGGAATCCATAGATCGAACCAAACTTTAAAATACAGGTAATAGAAAAATCTTGAGTGACCTCTAGCATTCTGAAACCAACTTGAAAACTGAAGGGGGGGGTTGAACAGTTTACTGGTTAATTGACGTTTTAAAATTTTACTTCTAAAATTGTTAGATTCGAGTATATGTTCAATCAATCAACAATATGAACCAATCAATGAAACTATCTACTCGTAATATCTATACAAAATATAAATGAGAAACACAAACAATATAAAGAGATAAGGGAAAGAACGATCAAACCAAGACACCAAGATTTATAGTGGTTCGGCTACGAAGCTCTTCTTCGCCCTACTCTACTCCTCGATTATCCGACTCGAGATTTCACTATGTCAAACAATCTCCCTTCAGGCGGAGAAAACCGTTTACCAGGGTCCTTACCGAATTAATTTTTCCTGTACACTAATCTAAATTTTGAGTCATACCTCTTAGCTAGGACCAATTTACCACTTCACAAGCACTGCACAATCACAAGATCTACACTATCGAATTTACACACTATCCGACTTACACAATCACACAAATATAAAATAGAGTTTTGAATCTTAGAAGAAGAGAGGAGAAATCACTAGTCTAATAACCACTTCGTTTTCTTGTGCGAAATACTAGTTGTTCTTCTCATTGGCACATGATATAAGGAATAAGGAAAGATAGAGAGATGAATTTGCTCACATTGAAAAAGGATTAAACTATTGTTAGTGATCAAGCTATAAAGTGAAAGCAAGAAGGGTTTTAGAGAGAGAAATTGAGTGAAAAAATTCGTGCTAAGAGGTCTGATTTAACATCTGTGCTAAGAATAGTGCAATCTTTATAGCCATAAACATCTAAACGTTCAGCTGGTGGCGGACCCGACGGTCCCAAATAAATCTGGGGCCTGCCTAGCCACATAGGGGGGCCGCCCCTAGGCCTGGACGCTTTCGATTTTGTCTTTTTGTGGTGAAGGTATTATCCTAGTATAAATTTTGTTTCTGTTTTGGGGGAAAAAACTGATTTCAAATATATGTTTTAAATAAAAATATAAATTTTTATTTAAAAAAACTATTTTGTGTAGTTTTGTAAAAAATATAGTTTTTTAAGAAATGTTATGTGGAATAAGAAGAAAAGTTATTTTCTTGATCACTAATTAAGTTTAATTATTTGTTTATCCATACCTTAAGTGATTTATGTCGAAATGGAAGTTTACGATTAATAACATGTAAACGTTTATTTTTATCGTGAATGTTTATACATTTTGTCATCTTCAAAACATAAAGGAGTCGAAAAATATAAATAACGTTTTTACTCATTATTTGTATTAACAATCTCCTCTTTTTTGATGATGACAAAATATAAACTCATTTTGTATAAAAATAAAAATTTCAAGTTGTTAATGAGTTTTAATCCATTTCTCCCCTTTTTGTCGAATCCAAAAAGGTTAATCGTCGAGATGTAGAGAGAGAATCCAAAAAAGGTTTTTTTTTTAAATAGCCGTTGGAAACGGTCTCTTCTTTTTCTTTTTGTCGTTTAATGCATCGTTTAACCAACGAAATGCAAATTGGCGGGCAAGTGGCTAAGGATGGTGATGGCAAGGGTGTCATGGAAAAGGATTGGCGAATGCCACATAGCCATGATACCCCATGCTCTAAAAAGCGTATTACTTCAAAACTCTGCTTTTGTAACCTACAAATTTGTTTACTCAAAACCAAGGTCGTTAAAATCGAGATACTACGTAAGATCATTTTTGTCTTTGCAAGATCAAAATTATAAGATTCGATCTCACCAAAGAGTCTATCTGGATAATGAGGTTGTTTGACAGGCCCATGAAACGTATACAGTTATACATATCTAGAGAATATCAAACAAAAAAATTTTGATCTTTAAACATCATGATAATAAAAATAATAAAATATGTTTAATTTGTTTAAGTAATCATAGCTAAATAAACAATTTTGTGAAATATGAAAAATAATACATGAGACATAAACAAGCTAAAAATCCAAAACATAAAAAGTTTAATTTATTTTATATGTTTCGGTAACTAGTTCATTTCTCCAAAACCAAAAATAAATTTTTTCGATTCTTTTTAAGATTATTCATCATGGCTTTGTATGGTAAAAAAATACACATTTTGTAAAAGACTTTATAACCAAAATGTAACTGTATAGAGTAAAATAATAGTAAGGAAGAAAAATTACAAGTCCTAGAATATGTTTTGGCATAAAAACGTAAATAGAGTAACTCATCAAATTGGTAGGATCGACATCGAGAGCCCCGCTCCCGACGATCCATACTTACAATCCTACCATCATAACGGTATTTCCTGATGACGATTTAGCTAGTGACACGTAAAGATCGTACGATCATTACGAGTTTGACTCTGTGATCATGACAAAATCCTTTCTCAACACACTAATTTTTCATCTTAAAATAAAAATACAAAATTGCAAATACGAAAACTTACAAAAAATAACAAAAAAGAAAAAATACAAAAAATGTAATAAAAAGTACGAAATCAATTAAAATACACTTAAATTGTCAATAAACTAATTTTGTTGTTGTTACCAAAGATGCTCCATAATATTTCAATAAAGAGTTTCGAGTGTATATTTATCACGTAATTCTTTGGCTTTCTTTGATGTAACCGTTCATCTCTCGATCTAAGAATCTACTCTATTTTTTGCGAACTAATTACTATGTTAGAGTCACTTATTAAAAACTTTTTGATCTTTCAAGTCAATGTTATGCAAAATATGAGGACCGTGTACATGATAGGGTTTTTCTTTGTAGCTTGTTGATAGTCCAAGCATGCAGCGGTTTTGAATGTATAATTTACTCCAACGTCCTTGGAGTAAACACCATAAAGCTCGTTTCGACAGCATATTCATGCACTTTCTATGTACCAATTTTAAGTATTGCCATGTTTATTCATCTCATGCACTTATAAGTGATTGTCAAAAGTTGTCCACCGAGGGTAAATCTCGTCGGCTAAGTAATACCATTATGTAACTCCATTTACTTCAAACACAGCCACATGGTCGATGTCATCAATAATGTCGTCGAATAACGAAGAATAAGGTAAAACATTAAAATCGTTATTCGCACCCGATATACCAAAAAAGGCACGCCAAATTCACAATTTGTACGACGCAACAACTTCAAGCATTGTAGTTGGATATTATTTCATCACCTCTTGCAAATCTGCATGTCATGCTTTCAGACATTTTGATCATTCCCAATGCTTTCAAGCATTCCCGGAAACTCATAAACCTTCTTATGTGTAGAATATAAATTTTGAATGTCACTAAAGTTTGGTTCTTTAAAAACTCAGACATGTACAAATCAATAATGCACATAGTTAAAGTATTTAGAAAATCGTGTGCATAATGTGAACTCATTTGTAAATATTCATCAAATGCATCAGGTGTTGTGTCGTATGCCAATTGGCGCACAGCGGAAGTGCATTTCATAATAACACTAAAACTCATTAGACCCGTACAATTGGGTCGAACTTTAAAGAATTGAAAATGCTTAGGAAGAGGATCGACAGTATAAGTAGATATATCTTAGACTATTTCTAAAAATAGTTTCCTTCTCATACGATATCGACGTCTATAAATAGCAACAACTTCAAAAGTTTTGGATTATTGCCACAAATACAGGTTCCCATCAAACGTTGCTTCACAACTCATAGTCATGGTATAATCGAATTACATGTGTTGATTTTTTAGAAAGACTTTACAACTTAATGCTGCGGTTCACATGTGCTCCTAGTAATAGATTTAGTGTTGCTATGAGAAAAGATTGAAGAAAAATAGACTAAGTCCTTTATAATGATAGAGTGGATAGTAAGAACTGCTGCCAGATCCAATTATGTTTAGTAACTGCTAGAATAGTTAGATGATGTAAGTAGTAAGTTAGTGTATGGCCAGCAATAAAAGTTAGTAGTGCTGTTTAGAGATATGCATGAGTTAAATTAGGAATAGATATGCATTATCTCCTCACACGTTTTGTAAGCCCATTAGGGTTATCCTTGGTGTATAAAAGGAACCCTACGACATTAGTTAGAAGAACAAGAACAATACAACACAAGTATCAATATTCTTAGTTAGTAATCTATAACCTAGCAAATTAATAGAAATCAAAGTTTAGTTTTATTTATTGTTCTTCTTAGCAATATAAGTTAGTTTCCTCATAACTTATAATTGTTCATAGTTATTGTTTCTCTTGTAGTTAGTTTGGAACTATCCAGATTAGCTGCCATCCTTAACAGGCTATAAAGATCTATTTAGATTGGGATCTATAAGTGGTATCAGAGCTTGTAGAGAAACTCTGAGTAAGAAGAACCAAAAACCCACTAGTTATAAACCTCTACCTTATAGATCTATTCAATGGCAGGATCAGAAGATGATATTCCACCACCACCACCACCACAAACATAAACACCAACACAACAAGCCCCTCACACTGTCTCAACCATCAAACTCCATATTCTTAAGAAGGGAGAGTATGACATATGGGCCATGAAAATGGAACATTACTTGGCCCATACAGACTATCCTATATGGGAAGTCATTCAAAGAGGCAATGGTCTTGTGAGTGTCTTAATAGATACAAATGGTGTAATAAAGGTTCTGCCTCCCAAGACTGCAGAAGAAATTTTAGCCATAGAAAGAGAAAGAAAAGCAAGGACCACCTTGCTTATGGCTTTATCAAAAGATCATCTTGCTAAATTTCACAAAATGACTGATGCAAAAGAGATGTGGGAAGCTATCAAATCTAGATTTGGTGGCAATGATGAATCAAAGAAGATGCAGAAGTATATTTTAAAGCAACAGTTTGAAGGCTTCTCTGTATCAAACTCAGAAGGGCTGCATAAAGGCTATGACAGGTTTCAGAGTCTTTTGAGTCAACTAGAGATTCATGGTGCAGGCGTCTCTACTAAAGATTCAAATAAGAAGTTCCTTAGGTCTCTACCTTCTGCCTGGTCTCAAGTTTCCTTAATCATGAGGACCAAGCCAGGAGTGGACAGTCTCAGTTTTAATGATTTGTATAATAATCTTAGAGTCTTTGAGTCTGATGTTAAAGGCTCTATTGCATCATCCTCTAGCACGCAGAAGGTGGCATTTATTTCTGAGAACACTAGCGGTACTAATGATATTAGTACTGCTTATGGTGTTTCTACTTCTACTGGTCATAATTCACAATGTGAAAATAATCCTTCATCATACTCTTTCCTTGCTAATCAATCCAGTTGTCCACAATTGGATCACGAGGATTTGGAACAGCTTGATGAGTTTGATTTAGAAGAAATGGATTTGAAATGGCAGGTGGCCATGATTTCTATGAGAATGAAGAAGTTTTACAAAAAGATAGGTAGAAAGCTGCAATTTGATGCCAAGGAACCGGTTGGTTTTGACAAAACCAAATTCGAGTGCTACAATTGTCACAAGACAAGGCATTTTGCTAGAGAGTGCAGATTCAAAGGGAATCAAGATAGTAGGAGGAGAGATACTTAGAACACTGGGAATAAAGATAAAGATAATGGGAGGAGATCTAGTAAACAGGAGGAACCTAAAGCTTTGGTGACTCTTGATGGAGATGGTGTTGATTGGACCAGTCACTCAGAAGAAGAGCAAGAGA
>BQNB010017578.1:797-69718 GCA_026074375.1 Tanacetum coccineum
AAACTTCGAGGCCGGATGTTCTGGAAACTAGACTCTCTGAGCTAAGTCGAACAACACATCCCTAAATTCTGCCCTAATCTAAATCAATTTCTAATGCGAATTAAGCCTAACCAATTACACCCATAAGCTTCTAATTAAACCCTAATTATTATAACATGATTTTTAATGATAATTAACTCACCGAATTATAATTTATACCTTAAATCTTCGAATCTTGAACACAAAAATCACCTAACTTGAAAAATAATATTTTTCCTCCTCTTGATCTTCTTTGTTCGGCTAATTATACACCAAAGGGTGATAAAATTTGTTTTTAGGGTATTATTATTATATATATATTGATAAGATACTTTCCTAATTAGAGTTTTACTAGAATTATACTTGTTTTCCCTTTTTTCTCTTTGGGTCGAACACACATACATATATATATATATATATATATATATAATTTTATTTTATTAATTAACTCATTATCTTAATTACCTTAAGTTTTTATAAAAATCTAAGCTAATTTGGATAAACCTTTTCACATAAACGCAACTACTTAACTTTCTAAAAATAACTTTTTATTTTACTTTTCACTTTCTATATTTAAAAAGTCCACTATAATTACCCAAATTTCACTCACTTCACTTATTGACATTATGTTACATTTCCCATAAACACTTTATACCAAATCACCAAATCATTGACGTAGCATTGCATACTATACGCCCTTACTTTCCATTATCACTTTACGTGAACAAATGGAATACTTATCATCAAAATCAACCGAAATCAAAATGAGATGCCCATACACCTCAAAATGATATCCTGCACCTACTCAAACCACTTAGCACATATAAATACATATATGTACTAATACTTACACGATAAATCATAAAACGCTTAAATCATAAAATCATTTCCTTGTCACCAAAAGTGAACGAAATGAACTCCATAAAATCCAGCACAAATCCAATCACAATGAGACGATCACACTCAATGGATTGATTACCAACTCTCACATATCCCACATAAACACATATAAGCACGTATTAACACAAATAACACATAACCCATACATTAAAACAGATACATAAGTCAACACTAATGGTTTGACTAACCTGCTCAAGTCATGGTTGTCACAGTATCCCCTCCTTTAGGAAATCTCATCCCGAGATTTAACCAAAAGGTTTAACTCTACCATTACCAAACAATTAATCGATGATACTTATCTTTCAGGTAGTCCTCCTATACCCATGTTAACTCAAAGTTACACTTTGAATTCCAACTAACTTTCACAAGATATCTTACTGCTAACAACTTTGCCTGCCCACAAAAAGGTACGCATAGCAGCATAACCGCTCCAACAAAAAGAAACATCTAACTACATGAACCTCGCCCATCATCGAGGAAACTCGTCAAAAACCTTAAGTTGCATAACAACATCATTTACAACCCGATCTCGCAACTCA
This sequence comes from Tanacetum coccineum, assembly GCA_026074375.1. NCBI lineage: Eukaryota > Viridiplantae > Streptophyta > Magnoliopsida > Asterales > Asteraceae > Tanacetum > Tanacetum coccineum. Next base: position 2,255 of record BQNB010017578.1, read on the forward strand.
TCAAACAAGAACTGTCTTGAAACCAAGTTATAAGTTGTTACAAAGCCTAACATTTTTGAAGAATCAGCTCGACTTTGAGTTTATTCATAAAATAACTTTAACTAGAATCACACAAACACATCTAAGGGCATACTAAGGTCTACAAGAAACCTTACGTACCTAACTTTAACTAAAACTCCCAATGACCCCTTGCTCAACGAACAAGTGTGGATACTCAGTTTATCTAAAGTCATAAAGACCTCGCTTCGAGCTTAAATGGAGCTTAACTACCACCATTCTGCTACATTTTAACCTCTTAATTTCATGGTCACTATTCTTAACAAGTTCCTCAACAAAATGAAGAGTTTTGTCAACCTTGATCTCATCCAATGGAACATGCAGACTAGCATCCACCGAATACATTTTTTTTCAACACATGGAATGTGTCATGTACACTACTCAACTCCTCGAGCAATCTCAACCGATAAGCTACATGACTGATTCTTTCAAGAATCTCAAATGGCCCTACATACCTCGGTGCTAACTTACCCTTTTTCTAAAACAAATCATGCCTTTCCATGGCAAAACCTTTAATAACACACGATCTCCTACCTCGAACTCCAACGGTTTACGCTTATTATCAGCATAGCTCTTTTGATGGTCTCTCATGGCTTTGATCTTCTTTTTTATCAACACCACTTTATCAGTCATTTCTTAAACCAATTCCGGTCCAATCAAACTACTTTCTTCAATCTCAGCCCATAAAACAAGCGACCTACATTTTCTTCCATACAAAGCTTTAAACGGAGCATACCGCATGGTCAAATGATAATTACTATCAATTTGATAACACATGCCCTCATTATATCTTCTAAAGTCTGACTCATATGTTTAATTTATCCATCCGCTTGAGGATGTTAAGCAGTACTCAAATCCAACCGCGTCTCAAACACTTTCTGTAACGTCTGCCAAAACCACGAGGTAAATCATCCATCTTAATATGAGTTAATCGTAACCAGAATTCCATTCCTTGCTATTGTCTCATCAATATAAATCCTTGCCAACTTCACTTCTTAAAATCTTCTTGTATAGCTAGAAGATGAGCTACTTGGTCAGTCTATCGACCATCACCCAAATCACATCATACTTACTACTTTGACCTTGGAAAATTTACTGATAAAATTCATGGTGATTCTATCTCATTTTCACTCCAGTATCTCAAGCTGTTGCAGCAAGCCAAAAGTCTTTGACATCACAGCTTTTACCTCTTAAACAAATCCAACAATTGCTAACATAGGTAACTATATCATTTTCTACACGTGGCTACCAATACATGTCTCCAAGGTTATAGTACGTCTTATCCGCTCCCGGATGTACCAAGTACCTTGATGCATGAGCCTCATCCATTACTACCGTTCTCATCATTCCCTACTAACAGAACTCATATACGATCCATAACGTACAAACTCTCGTCCTCCTTCTTTTTTTCATATGTTTCAATCTAACCCATGACAGCATTTATGCTGCATTTGTTTCTTCGCTTGAACGCCTCAACTTTAGGCTGCCAACATCCATTCCTCTTACTCAATTCTGAAGGTCATATCCATCGCTCGAAACAATCGTTAGGTTTCTACTGCTCCTTCCTTACTTAACGGCATCAATCACCACATTGGTCTTTCCTGGATGGTGCGATTTCATACTCATACTTACATATACATTTAATCAGACTTGTATTGATGCTGACCAAGGTGTCCAACCATCAAGAAACTTGAAGTCAAGCAAGTAGAATTCAAGTTAGGGGAGGTCCACTTGTAGGATCGATATTCCTTAATGAAACACTGATATACTGTCAACTATGCGGAATCTAGTTGGCAGTACTAAGAAGAACACACAATGATTAATCAAACGATTTGTATTACCACACTTTGAATCTGCCTAAGTTTGCAGATCCCTAATACAATACTAATCTCTAACTAATGCTTTTTCTGTTGTTGCTTTGTTGTTCTTGTTCGTCTATCTTCTAATACCTTCCTAGAGATCCTTTTATAAACATAAGGATAACTCTAGTAGGTGTACAGTCCTTGTATGACATAAACACTAATCAATACTAATCACTAAAATAACTGTTACAAGATAATTACTAACATAACCGTTTAAATAATCCTTTAAAATTCCTTTATCCACGGCAGTACTTTGACTTTTCCATACTAAGCAGGCAGTACTTCGATCTTCAACTTAGCAGTACTTTGACCTTGTACTTAGCAGTACTTTGACCTTCTGTCTTGTATGTCCCAACAATCCTCCCCTAACTTGAATTCTACTTGCTTGACTTCAAGTTTCTTGATGGTTGGACACCTTGGTCAGCATCAATACAAGTCTTCAATCTTCTAGACATAATCTTCTAAGTAATATCTTGTATACAATCTGTTTGACTACCTTGAAATGAAAATCTCTTGTCATAAACACTTCTTTAACACTTCTTTGTCTTTGCATCAAACAGATTGTTCTTCAATCAGCAACAACATGTCTTCTACTCATCCACGAACATAAATTTAATTTTATAGCTTTTCCACGTAAGCCATTCATCTGGGCTAGTCAGTTCTTTGGTACTAGGAAAAGGTTATTATAATCTTGGTGAACTGAAAAACCACTTCAACACTCAGGAACATGATATTTAGTGTGTTGAATACTATATGACTTTTGGTAAAAGGTCATATACAACCATAAACGGATTTGATAAGTCTTTAATGTAGCCGTTTGCTCAGGGACTAGCCAACTTCTCAGTTATAAAAAATTGGTGAGTTGAGGACCATATAGTTTTGAGCAAAACTATTAAAGCTCATCACAGAAGGGATTTAGTTCTCTATTACCAAAAGGCCGTTTGCTTTAGAGTAGCCAAATATTCAGTGCAATACCATAGGTGTATTGATCACCATACAATTTTTGTAAATTGTCAATCCATCAACAGATTGAGATTGTCTTTAACCAAAAACTGTTTGATTGGACTCGCCAATTCTTATGTTTGTAAGACATGGTGATATTGATTACCATTTGTGTTAGGTGGTTAACAACACTCAATCCCTTAAAACAATTTTATATTCAATACATTTTTGACTTAAAACCTATACTCAATATCTCCTAATTCTTTCCAAAAAACAACTTTTTAACTAGCAGTCTTCAAACAAAGTTCTGTTTGTTTTAAACTAGAGTCTTTGAATAATTGGTACTGCTGTTCACAGTTAAACCTTTTTTTCAAAACAAGATATGTTATTTACAAAGAAAATTTTGATAATAAATGCCATACAGTTGTTTAAGAATCATCACCATCTTCAGTCGTCCATAGAATAAACAAATGTATCAAAGTGATAGCAATATCACTCTCTTCTTCAACTTCCATGCCATGATCTAGCATCCTGATCATCAGCTCTCTTGATAGAGGATATCTTCTTTCTGTGAGCATATGAATCATCGTACCTTCCTCTAACTCCAATGTATGCCTCCGAAGATTCATTAAGTCTCCATCCTCACAATCTATCCATCTTCTTGATTCTTCCAAATATCATTCTTTGCTTGTTGCAGCGTCTCCCAGATGGTTGTAGATCACCCAAAAGGTAGCAATCCTAACCCCGGTTGTTGAATATGCTTATAATATTCTTGATACAACCAGATACTAGATGATGTAGATCCTGTCTATCCAAATGTGTAGTATCTCCCATAAGTGTCGAATGCTCTTGAATATTGAGTATTCGCTCTATAAAATCAACGGAGTTACTCTCCATCGGGTGAGTCAATGACCTTGAAGTTGTAATATCGAGATGATTGCTTCTTGTTGACTCTCGATCTTGTGCACTCTTCTCAAGTCTACAATCTAAGATAGTTTTCTGAGACTCATTCAATAGTCTCTGTCCTCAATTTAAGCTTCTTTGTTGGCGGTTCTTCTGTGACTGTTACTTTTCTCTTCTTAAAGAGTTCTTTGCATCTCGCTCTTGTAAACACCTGTTTTCCATTTTTGAATGTCCATTGGAATAAACTCCCCTTGAATGAAGCTTGATGGATTCTTAACTTGTAACATTTTTACAGTTACCTTCATTTGTGGTTACTTTAATTTTTGCAGTTCTTGTATCCTTGACCTTTAATGATAACTCATCATTTGATTCCTTTCTTGTACTAAGAGATGAAGGTTTCTTTGTATAGTCTTTGCGTTTCACTTCACGCTTCCAACCTTTTTTCTCCTCTTCTGCAATCCCATTCTGCTTGACGCTTTTTTAGCAATTGTCCTCAATCATTTTTAGTCTCAAAAGCTCTGATTTGTTTGATGACGTTAACTTCTTCTTTTGGGTTCTTCAACCACATATAATTTGATTCTTCCTTTTGGATCAGTACTTGGCAGTCGGCTGTTGAGGTTGAGATTTGAGATTGCATGGGACCAGGTATGCTTAAGCCTTTTGGTCTTATGGAACGATTATCAGCAGGAATTTCATCAATCTTTTTTGGAACTGTTCCGATTAGGCTCTTCTTCTTGAGTTTGATGAATTGGACTGGAAGGACCTGCTTCATCTTCAAAATTTAACGTCCTTGGAGTAACAGCACTTTGTCTAGCGGTACTTTGAAACTCTTCCAAATCCAACTCTTCAGTGTCCCCACTTTTTACATTAGAAGCATCCTTTTCTTCTTCGATATTAACCTGTTCTGTTTCATCACTCTTTTTTCTAATGCTTCTTCACTTTTTCTTTCAAAATCAAGAGTAACAGTGGCATCAAAACCTTCATCTATCACTATCATGATGCTCTTCAGGACAAATTAAAAAAATTCCCTGCAATCAGTTTATTCTCCCAGTTTGACTGAAGGATCACCTTCTTCACTTGGCTTCTTTCTTCGTCTCTTTTGTCGTCTTAAGGTTATGACTTTACTACCCAAAAAGCGTGAGCTTTACCACTGGCTCTACCACTTTGACAGTTTCTTGAGTTTGGACTTTGCAGTCTTCGCGATTCTGTTTGGCTTGAGAGAGAGTTTGATTCTTGAGTCTCCTAACTTCCCCTGTTTTGATAAGCATTATAGTCCAACAATCCCTCAATCCCCTCCAGTTGTTGAGACGCATCTGTGGGAGTATAATTATTGGGAGATTTTGGAATATTGGCAGCACCTTGAGTTTCAGCCGTACCTTGGAATTCAGCAGTACCTTGTACCTCAGCAGTACCTTGTACTTCAGCAGTTCCTTGGGAGTTAGCAGTACCTTGTGAAAGACGAGCTTGAGCAGCACTTTGATCAGTGGTACCTTGAGTATCCCTTGGAGAACTCGCAGTCCTAGAATGAGGACTAGTACTATGTGCTGCCTCTGCTGCAATGCTGTTACGACCTCTAACATAGATGGGAGTCAAAAGGTTTTAGTGTAATCAGACATGAGAAACTTAGGACTATGGCTCTTCTCATTTCAAAGTAAAGACCTTAGAAGGAAGAGTTACTGATGGTATAAAATTTGAGGTCTGGGGACTCCTCTAATTGCTTGTGTCAAAAACAGTGGAATGAATCAAGGATAACATGAGAAAGGTGTACCATTTGAAATATGGGCCTAGCTATTCCAATAATTATCATCAAAGAAAAAGTTAAAACTTTTAGGTGTGCTTTGCTAAATCCTACTCAGGGTCGAGGCTATGTTAGTCCCAAATTTGTTTTTTACCATGATGTACTATTAGGCTTAGACAGTAAAGTACTAATCATGAACTACAATACTTCCACTGAGGGCTAAAAAAGTGGTTTAGAAAAGTATGCTGCTTTTGTTGCCAAATTCCCTCGTAGCCAATATTTGTCTCTGAGCGAAAGTCCCAAATAACCTGCTTTGGAAAAACAATCAAACACCATCGGCATCGTCGAAATAGTAGATAGCCCTAATGGTTTCCTCGGAAATCAACAACCTCTTTCCAGCTACCATTGCACGAATGTGAGGCACCTCATTGATTACTCTTAGTGTAGCAGTAGGCCCAAAACTGTTGAAGCCATGGACCAATGAGATCAGGATCAACTAACAAAGAGTAGTTAATTGAGCATCCAGTGAGATAATCAATGATTTGATAAAAATCAGCATTGTGCGCAGTCTTCTCCACACAAGCAATCATATTATGCTTGTTACAGGTGCGAAATATGGGGCCATTTGATATGAATTGGCGATGTGCGTCGGGAGGTTGGGATTTAACAAAAAAATTTTTGTGAATAATAAAGGAAATGAAGTGACGAGAAAAAATGCCAATTCAGTTGAGCATTTATAGGTTGCGATGGATAACAATGGAAGTTACCGTTGTAAATACGTCTTTATCTCAAAAACGCGCGTTTGACCGTTGACCGAACGTTAGAACAGTACTTAGTTGTCTAAGCTATAGATACTTCTAAGACGGAGCAATTCCTTTGTCTAAGCAGTACTTTTCAAACCGAAAAAGCTTTCATCTTAAAAGATTCAATTCAAAACCCCCCCCCCCCCCCCCCCCCCCCCACTGCACTGTAGCAAAAAATATCTCTTCAATCATTCAAATCTTTGAACAATTATACCTCCCTTAAGCCATAACCTTAATGCTGCTTAAAGATGCAATCATAACCAGAACAGTACTTTACTTGTATTACCAGTACTTTTCTGGTAGTCCTACCCTCAAACGTAGCTATGGGTTATCATACCAATTAGTTACCACCAAAAATTAAATCGTGCCAAGTCAAAGCCTTTGGTGAAGTAATCTGCTACATTGTATCAGTATTACCTTGAACCACTTTAATGAGCCTTTGTCATTTAACATCTCGATAAAGTGATGTCTAATATGAATATGCTTAGTTTTGAGTGGAAACAGGATTCTTTTACAATTGCCTATGGTACCTCTCATTGTCTATATGGATTTCGTGTTCAGAAGTTAAATTCATTATCTAGCAGTTGATTTTGCGCATCCTAAGTAATGTGGCACAACAACTTGCAGCTGCTACATATTCTGCTTTGTAGAGATGCATATAGCCACATTGTTTGCTTTCTTGCATTGCCAAGAGACCAGTCTTCTGTAAGATATTGAACATTCCTCCTGAAGGATGATCGTCTCTTATCATGATTGTTCCACCCAGCATAGTCACTGTCCGAAAAAAGCTTCTATAAAATGAAAAGGAGAATCCTTGGGATACCATAAACCCAATTTTGGTTGATGTTTGAGGTACCTAAAGATCCTTTTTACAGCATGTATGTGAGAAACCTTTTGGAGCTGACTGGGAACCCTTGCACACAGAAAACAGACACTCCCCCTACATAAACTAATCAAAACATTATGTCTGGTCTTGAAAGCAGTTTTTAAAATACATGAGAATCCAATATAGACTAATAAAGCTGGACATCAACTTCTTCACTCTTCCATCTTTTCCTAAAGATATATGAGCCTCAATTGGGGTAGATGCTGGCTTTAATGGTCTAAAGTTCAAATTGTTGAGAATGTCTTACACTTATTTGTCTTCCTTGACTTTGAAAAATTACCAGCCGTGTTTTTCTTGACTTGAAGCCCCAAATAGAAAGTGAGTTCCCCATGGAACTCATTTGAATTCCTTTTGCATAAGATCTTCAAAATCCTTTACCATAGAAGATTTAGTAGATCCAAAAATGATATCATCAACATAAACCTGTACCAACATGATATCTCTTCTATCCTTCTTAATGAACAGAGTTTTATCAATGGCCCCGCTCCTATATCCACGCTTTAAAAGAAAAGTGAAGTCTTTCCTACCATGCTCTTGGGATTGATGTATGCCATTAGTGCTTTGACTACTTGTAGACTTTGTTTGGACGAGAGATCTTCAAAAACCTGGAGGCTGTTTGACGTACACCTCTTCTGTGATGTTGCCATCTTAAATGCACTTGGACATCCATCTGATAGACAGTAAAGCCATGAAAGATGCAATGCCAAATAGAGTCTAATTGCTTCAATTCTGGCAATGGGCAAACAACTTCATCATAATTCCACCCACCTTCCTCTTGTCTGTACTCCTTGTGCAACTTGTCGTGCTTTGTTCTGTTAATAGTACCCGTTAATCTCTTTTGTTTCTAAAAACCCATGTTAGTTCACAAATCAACCTCTTGCATATGGTAAGTCACATAATACACCCATACCTCTTGTTTGCTTGAATTGTAGCTAGTTCTTCTCCCGTGCTCACTTCAACCAAACTCTTCATCTGCTAAAGCTCTGATACCACTTGGTTGAGGATCGATTTTCCTTAATGAAACACTGACTTTTACTGTCAACTAATGCGGAACCAGTTGGCAGTACTAAGAAGAAAAACAATGATTAATCAAAAGATTTGTATTACCACACCTTTGAATTGCCTAAGTTTTCAGATCCACTATTACAATTACTATTCTTAAGTAATTACTTTTTCTGTTGTTGCTTTGTTGTTCTCTGTTCATTTCTAATACCTTCCTAGAGATCCTTTATAAACATAAGGATAAACTTTGCTAGGTGTACAGTCCTTTATGACCATAAACACTACTCAATACTAATCATCTCAATAAGAACTGTTAACAAGATAATTACTAACATAACCATTTAAATAATCCTTCAAAATTCCTTTATCCACGGCAGCACTTTGACTTTTCCATACTAAGCAGGCAGTACTTCGATCTTCAACTTAGCAGTACTTTGACCTTGTACTTAGCAGTACTTTGACCTTCTGTCTTGTATGTCCCAACAATATTGTTGATGAGAATATAGTCTATGGATGTATTGATGATCCAAATATGCCTAATTTGGAAGAGATTGTCTATTCTGATGATGATGATGAAGAAGTTGGTGTAGAGGCTGACATGAATAATTTGGCTACATATGTGCTTGTCAGTCCTATTCCAACTATAAGAGTTCACAAGGATCATCCACTTAAACAAATCATTAGAGATATACATTAGCTCCCTAATAACAAATGGCATGAAAAGAATGTGACTGAACATGGTATGTTTAGTTCATTGCTACAGAGAATCAACCATAAAGATTTTAAAAATTGTCTGTTTGCTTGTTTTCTATCATAAGTTGAACCCAAAAAGGTGATCCAAGCTTTGACAGATCCAAGCTAGATAGAAGCAATGCAGGATGAGCTTCTATAGTTTCAATTACAAAAGGTTTAGACTTTGGTTGATTTACCATATGGCAAGAGGGCCATTGGTACTAAATGGGTGTATAGAAACAAGAAAGATAATAGAGGTATTGTGGTTAGAAAACAAGCCTTGTAAAGACTGGTGGGCAACAAGGTTACACTCCAAAGAAGAAAGGAATTGATTTATGATGAAGATGTTTTGCTCCTATGCATCATTTATGGGGTTTATTGTGTAACAGATGGTGTGAAGAGTGCCTTTGTTTAAAATGGTATTTATTAATAAAGGAGGTGTATGTGTGCCACCAACCTCCTGGTTTTGAAGATCCACAGTTCCCTGACAAAGTTTATAAGGTAGAAAAAGCTATATATGGTTTACATCAAGCTCCTAGAGCCTGGTATAAGACCTTGCCTACCTACTTATTAGAAAATAGATTTAGAGGAGGCACTATAGATAAGACTTTGTTCATCAAGAAGGAGAGAGGCGATATCCTATTAGTACAGGTGTATGTTGATGACATCATCTTTGGGTCTACAAAGAAGTCTTAATGTGTTGAGTTTGAGCAGATGATGCACAAGAGATTCCAGATGAGTTCTATGGGGGAGCTCACTTTCTTCTTAAGGTTATAAGTGAAGCAGAAAGATGATGGAATCTTCATCAGCCAAGACAAGTATGAGGCTGATATATTGAAGAAGTTTGATTTTGCCACTGTGAAGACAGCAAGCACTCCAATTGAGACTAACAAGGCATTGCTCAAGGATGAAGAAGCTGAGGATTTAGATGTTCACTTATATAGATCAATGATTGGATTATTGATGTACTTAACAGCTTATAGGCCTGACATAATGTTTGTTGTTTGTGCTTGTGCAAGGTTCCAAGTTACTCCTAAAGTCTCACATCTTCATGCTATGAATAGGATCTTTAGATACTTGAAAGGTCAACCCAAATTGGGCCTTTGGTATCCTAAGGATTCACCCTTTGACTTGGAAGCTTTTTCAGATAGTGATTATGTTGGAGCTAGTCTTGACAGGAAATCCACAACAGGAGGTTGTCAATTTCTTGGCAAAAGGTTGATTTCATGGCAATGTAAAAAGCAAACTATTGTTGCCAACTCAACAACTGAAGCAGAATATGTTGTTGCTGCTAATTGTTGTGGACAGGTGTTATGGGTTCAAAATCAAATGCTTGATTATGGGTTCAACTTTATGAACACCAAGATTTACATTGATAATGAAAGTACAATCTGTATTGTGAAAAATCTAGTGTTTCACTCTAAAACCAAGCACATAGAGATTAGGCACCATTTCATCAGAGATTCTTATGAGAAGAAGTTGATTCAAGTGATCAAGATTCACACAGACCACAATGTTGCAGATCTTCTCACAAAGGCTTTTGATGTTAGCAGGTTTAACTTTCTGATTGCTAGCATTGGATTACTTAATCTCTGAAGTATTGTTTGAGGGGAGGTTAATTAAGATTGGATGAAAGGGAATGTATCATTAAGCAGAAGTGGATGAAGGGTCAGGACAACCCACTAATCCCTAACATACATCTACATCTGCTCTACTCTCTAATGAAGAACCAATAATCCAATCATTTTCCATCATCTATCTTCAACCCAAAAAACGACTCAAAAACCTAGGTAAGCCAAATGACCACTTGAGATATCGCTGTCTAGTGGGACCTATTCCCCGTTATAAATTTGAGACTGGTCATTAAGGAGTGGGAAGACAGAATGGAAAGGGTTGCCACTACTGCTTCTAGCTTAGTAGCAGAGCAGGACAGTGGTAACATAAATAAGACCCAATCCATGACAACACTTAATGAGTCTTTTCCTTAGGGAACTGATTCAGGTAGTGATCACAGGTGCCAAGATACCATATTGAGGGGTGCAGAAGCTTAAATTAGGTTTAAGGCTGCATCTAAACAGTCCAATGATCCACCTCTCTTAAGAGTTAACACACTTAGAAGTGAGGAGGACAGCATGAAAAACATAGGATATTAAATGAATTTTATACAAACTGTCTGTTAGTGCTCTTGGGAATTTATGATATTAAAAAACAGATAGAGTGAATTGGTGAGAAAAAGAAACTGAGAGTATAGTGAGGAACCTGAAAAATAGGAAAGATGAGCTATGTGATATTAAAATAGATAGAGAGTGAATTTTGGTGAGAAAAAGAAATGAGAGATACTTGTGAGATCAAAAACAGAAAAAAAGCGCTTGTAAGAATCAATATTGTTATGGCTGACAATGCTTTTTGAAAAGAAATTGGGTTAATACTGGTGTCTTAAAGTTATGCTGTCAGCTCAAAAATTAATGCTTGCTAAGCTTTAGTTAATACTGTTTAGGCTTATGTTACTATTGCTGTCTTACGTTTTTTGCTGCTAGGCATACCACTTACTGCGTAATTAGGCATAAGATAATGCTGTGCCAGGCATAATTGCTACTGCTGGGTTAGTTAATACTGTTAGGCTTAACTTAATGCTGCCAGTTCAAGTTAATGTTGTTGAGGGTGATTTCATAAATACTTCGATTAAGGGTCTTTCAATCCACTCAGTCGTTCGAATTTTACATTTGTTATCCCTCTAATCAAACCACTAACTCAATTTCATCTTTACATCATCAAAAACCATCACAATTGTCGACCCTTAAAAGTTTGCTGAAACTCACAATTTGGTTGGTTTTTGAAAGAGAGAAACCAAAGGAAAAGTTAATGGCGTAATGAGGAAATTATTGATTTTCTGAATACAAGTTCTGTCCAATATGCGTTAACGGTTAATCCCACCATTTATACTAGATGTATTGAACAGTTCTAGACATCTGCTAAGGCTAAGACAGTTAATGGGGAGCGTCAGATACAAGCCCTAGTAGACAAAAAGAAGGTAATCATCACTGAGACGAGTATAGGGGGTGATCTTAAGTTGAATGATGTTGACGGAACAGATTGTCTACCTACTGCTACCATTTTTGCAGAATTGGAAAGAATGGGGTATGAAAATCTTACTCAAAAGCTTACATTTTATAAAGCTTATTTTTCATCCCAATAGAAATTTCTTATCCATACCATACTGCAATGCCTTAGTGCTAAGACTACAGCCTGGAATGAATTTAGTAGCACTATGGCATCTATTATCATTTGTCTTGCTACAAACAAAAAAATTAACTTTTCCAAGTACATATTTGTTCATATGATGAAGAACTTGGAGGGTGGGGTTAAATTTCTTATGTATCCAAGGTTTATGCAAGTGTTCCTGGACAAACAAGTTGAAGGAATGTCCAAACATAAAGGGATTTATGTTACACCTTCTCATACAAAGAAGATTTTTGCTAATATGAAGAGGGAAGGAAAAGGCTTCTCTATGATAATCACCCCCTCTATTTCAAACTATAATGGTTCAAGCTCCAGAAGACACGGGTGAAGATTCAGCTGCTCCTACTGATTCCTATTCCACACCCATTATTACTCAACCATCATCATCTAAGCCTCAAAAGAAAAAGTCTAAAAAGGAAACAGAGAATGGACAATGTGGTCCTATAGAAGCATATCCTGATGAGCCTACAAATGTAGAAACTATATCTACCCCTTCCGTAGATCACCCTCAAAGTGGTGAGGTAGTATAGCAACTTTCTGGAAATGATGAATTTATGTACCAGCCTACAAAGTGAAAGTCCCTTTGATTTAGAGAAAGCCAATACTGCTCAGCAAGGGGGAAGATTGCTTAGCTTAAGAAGAGAGTCAAGAAATTGGAAAATAGGATAGGAAGTTATGAACTTAGGGCTCAATGGAGATTAAGATGGTTGGTTCAACTTAGCAGGGTAGAATCTTCTAATGATGTAGTATGGTGTGTCAGGAGGATGATCCAAATAGAGGAGGAATTATTGTTGATCTTGATGCTGGATTGTAAAGTGCCTTTGGTGGATGAGGACTCATGAGATTGAACCATGACAACCTGATGCTTTGATACAGGTTGTGTTGGAAGAGCAGGAAATTGAGTTTGAAAAGGTGGTTAAAGAGCCTGTAGTTAGTGTTGCTACAACTACAAAGTCAATTCCAGTTAGTGCTGCTGATCCAGTTACTACTGCTGGTGAAGTAGTTACTACTGCCAGTGCCAGTGTTGAAATTCCAGATGAATTGACTCTTGCTCAAACTTTGATTGAGATCAAAACTGCAAAACCCAAGCCTGTTACAACTGCTGTTACAACAGTTACATCTGTTAAACCAAGGGCTAAGGGAATTATATTTCATGATCAAGAAGAACAAGTACCTGCATCTACAAAAACATTTTCTTCTTCACAATCACAACTTCCACAAGTAAAAGACAAAGGCAAAGGAAAAATGGTGGAGCCTGAAAGACCTTTGAAGAAGAAAGATCAAGTTGCTCTTGATGAAGAAATGGCTAGAAATCTTGAAGCTCAGATGCAAGCTGAACTTATAGAAGAAAAGAGGCTTGCAAGGCAAAAGGAAAAAGAAGCCAATATAGCTTTGATTGAATCATAGGATAACACACAAGCTATGATGGGGGCAGACTTTGAATTAGCTTAGAGGCTACAAGCAGAAGAACATGGAGAGATAACCATTGAGGAAAGATCAAGATTGTTTATAAATCTCATGAACAGAAGAAAGAAGCACTTTGCAAAGCTTAGAGCTGAAGAGATAAGAAGAAAGCCACCTACCAAAGCTCAAAAGAAAAATCAAATGTCCACTTATTTGAAAAATATGGCTGGATACAAACATAGTCAGTTGAAGAGCAAAAGCTATGATAAAATCCAGAAGTTGTTTGATAAGGAGATGAAAAGAGTAAATACTTTTATGGACATAAATTCAGAAGTAGTAAAAAGTAATGAGACAAGAACAGAGGAAAGCTCTAAAAGAGAAAGGGATGAAATTGAGTCTGATAAGTCAAAGAAGTAGAAGTTAGATGAACATGTAGAAGCTGAAAAAGATGATCAAGAAGAGGCAGAGATAAAAAGGCATATTGAGATAGTTAACGATGATGAGGTAGCAATTGATGATATACCTCTAGCTACTAAGCCTCCAGTGATTGTTAAATACAAGATTGATAAAGATGGAAGGATGGGATACTTTAAATTGATAAGGGCTGATGGAAGCTCAAAAAGGTATTCATCAATGATAAATATGCTTTAGGATATTGATAGAGAAGACTTGAAGACCCTTTGGAAGTTGGTTAAAGCTAAATATGAGAATACAAGGCCAGAGGAGGATTATGAAAGAGTGTTATGGGGAGATTTGAAAGTAATGTTTGAACCTGACATTAAAAGTGATGTATGGAGAAATCTACAAGGGTACAAAGTGACTGTTTGGAAGCTGTTTGATAACTGTGGAGTGCACTTTGTAAGATTTAAAAATCTACATATCTTTATGTTAGTTGAGAAAAAGATATCCCCTTATACCAATAACAATCTCAAACATGCTGAACAAAAAGCTCCAAGCTGACCATTGGAATAAGATGTGTTATCAACTACTCAAGCTCATGACAAATCAAGAAAAGGGTCAATGAAGTGTTTGAATGCATCCTCCTGGTGATGGTGAATACTTTTAATGAAACTTAAAGATTCAGATTATGAACATCAAGTTTAAGGGAGGATTGTTGAGATTAAAAGACTTCAAGATGATTCTTAGAGTTACTACTGCTCAGGTATATATTAGTGCTGTCAAGTATAACTTAGTACTGTTGGAGATACTATTGAAAATTATGCTAAGTAGTTAATACTGGTAGTATAAAAGTTACTACTGCTGGTTACTACTGTTAGTATAATTAGTACTGTTAGTATAAAGTTACTGCTGCTAGTAGAAGTTAAGACTGCTCAGAGATGAAAACTAAAAATATACTAAGTAGTTACTACTGCTAGTACAAAAGTTAGTACTGCTACTGTATGTTAGTACTGCTAGAGTAAACTTCTAAGTAGTTAATGTTACTTGTGCTCAGTTACAACTGCTGAGTGATTACAATTGCTGGAAGGTTTATGCTGACAGAGATGAGATCAAAAGCTTATCAGAGAAGAGATAAAGATTGATTGGAGAACAAGAATACTTAAGAAGATAAGTATTAGTTATTTGTAAAGAAGATATGTATAACTTAATTGTTTAAGAGATTATGTTTGTTTATAGAAAAGATCATGATATGTTAGGAAAGTATTATAAGCCATGTAGAACTCCTTGGTGTATAAAAGGAGGTCCTAGGGCATATTGTTAGATATATACATTCATATACATCTTTGATATTCGTAGCTTCAAGGTTTTGAAAACCCTAACACTATTAAGAGTGTTCGTTTTATATTGAGGCTAAAAGTTTGGTAATCTGTCTTGTTATTGATTTTGTTACTGTTTTATTAGAATTCTTCTTAGTATCATTGACTAGATTCCGCATAGTCTTTGATATTCATAATCAAAGTTTCTATCATAGTTGTCTTGAATTTATTCAATACAACTAAGCTTCTTATAAGCTAAGCAAGATCTATTCAAGTGGGAACAACAACCTTCGGTGGAAGCTCAAGACAAGCTTCCAGAAAAAATAAAAATCCAGTCAAGGAAAGCAGCATCAGGAAAATCGAGTCCCACTTGGGAAGATCACAGTGGGAGCAATTAAGGCAGTGTAATCACACAATTATGAAGCATATTTAAATATTATGTAACCTATCCAAGGAAGCAATTTTCAAAAACTCGCGCTTACCTCGGAGGGACAAATTATCTTATGTCAAATGAATGGTTTTTGTTTAATGCAATAGAACCAAATTTTCCATCTGATTAAGACCAAGAGTAACAATAGTGCACACACGAAATATGGTAAACATTGTCACACCCCCAAAATCGGACGACAGCGGAATGGTAACATTGGGGTGCGACTTTAAGGCACAAAGTACAAGTCACGGAAAACGACCTCAAAAGAGACGTTTTAAGATAAATTTCACATTTGATATATTAAAATCAGAGTTTACAATGCATCAAAAAGTTTGTGTTTTGTGTGTCTAAAAGAGCTGTCCAAACAAGCTTTGGTCTTTTGACTTTGTGAGTCAAGAACCACCAAGGCCTTTTGGTCACAGTTTCTAAAAACCAAAAGACCTTTTTCACTACACAAATTCAGCAGGTAAAAATGGTTTTTAAAAGTCCAAAATTTGTGCACAAGGCTGTTTTAGCATAACACTCAAATCATGTTTGAGCTTATTTGTGTATTTAAGAGCTATTTTGAACACTTAAAATAAGCTGTCAAATAAGCCCTTGAATTTGCCTTAAAGCTCCCCTGGTAGCAAAGGGAGACATTAGGCTATTTTTTCTCAGCCAATAGAGCAATATAAGCCCAATTTATTGGCTTTATTTCAAGAGCCAATAAGCCTTGTATAGAAGCCTCTTGATATATCAGACATTAGAAGCTCATAAAGTGTGCTTTATTTTTAAGCACAAACTTGCCTTTTGGCTGTTTTCACATAGCTTAGGCTGAGGGATTGCTTATTCATTGGATTTTGCTTATTAAGCTTATCCCATAAGCTCAAATTTTTCCTAGTAACTTTTTTTTAGGAAAGTATACTTAGTTTTTGTGCTTATTTACCTTTTTCTAGCTTATTTGTCCAAATGATTTAGTCAAATTTTAGTTTTAAGCTTTATTTTTAGTTTCTGTCAAAAATAGGCTTAATTTCTAGCTTATTTAGTTGTTAAAAGTAGAAAGTGTCTTTGTTAATGTTGTTTAGAATAAGCTCCTCTACAAGTTTTTAGTTTTAAGTTTTTGCTAATTCTCAATTTTTCAAAAAGCCAAAAATAAGCCAAGTCGCGAGGTCTATTTTGTACTTTTCCATTAGTTCAGGGGTACCCGTTTGCATTGTAGTGTAAATTCTTCATAATTTGCCCGCCTACCCTTTAGTTTAGTTTCTTACACTTTCTACCCTAGACTTTAGGAAAAAAAAAAGGGAAGACACTTGGCCCGGGTGAGCAAGACTCGAACCCGGGACCAAGCGATACATCCCCCTTTTTACACACACACTTACCACTGCGCCCTTGGGTCTTTTTCGTTAAAGACCCAAGGCGTTTGGGTTATTTTATGTATGTTTTTTAGCTTGTTAGGCCCCCCCCCTAAAAAGTCTGTCAAAGCTTATTACGGGCTTATTCATTAAGCTTATTTTTGTTTCTTATTTTTCGTAGGACCTTTATAAAATCTAGTATTTTTTGTAAATTTTTCAGAATTTTTCGTAATCGTTTAATATTTTTTATAATTTAATTTCGTTAAAAGTTTATTTAATTCATAAAAAATACAAAAATTATCAAAAAAATATTTTGCTTTTTTAGAAAATTTTCATGTTGTCACTAGTTTGTAGAAAAAATATAAAGTTTTCGTAGGGTCATTTTTACAAACTTTTTACTTTTAAAGAACGTCCGGTGCGTTTTTGTCTTACTCGTTTTTTGGTCAAAAACGAACTCCGTTTCGGTCTAGTCTTTGTTCATTCTTCGATATTTGGTCCCTAGAGTAGATTTAGAAGTAAAAATTTCTTCGTAAGGTTATTTTAAAGATTTAGGTTTTTTCCCCCTTTGTTCGGGAATTCGGGGCTCTCGTTTTCTCCTAGTTTAATTTTCATAATTTCTAGGTTTTTCTTAAAACTTTGAGTTCGTTATTAATCTTAATTTTAACTTTTTTCAACTTCCAAATCCACTTCCTTCCTTCAAAACACAAATCTTCGATTGTATCGATTTTCCAGTACAGCCTCGTTGGGGATAAACGACCCGGGAACATTCTATACTACTTCTCGGTATCATTGCTCTTGTTGATTTTTAGACTTATTTATATATTTTATATTCTATTATATATTATATATATTTATAGTGTAAAAACCACCAACCAAAGCTCTTCTATGCCCTACTCCACTCTCCTTGTATCCAACTCGAGATTTCACTATGTCACCAAGCTCTCTTCAGGCAGAGAAAACCGTTTACACGTCGCTTATGTTATTTTCCGAAACTAAGCTAAATGTCGAGTCCTAATCTTAGCTAGAACCAATCTACCACTTCACAATCACTACACGATCACTAGATCTACACTATCGGATTTACACAATATACGAATCACACAGATACACAAGATAATTACAATAAAGATTTGATACTTAGACGAAGAGAGGAGAGATCACTAATTAATACTTTGTTTCTTGGAGAATACGAGTGTTCTTCTCTTGCACTTGAATGAGAGGGAAGAGATGAGAAAAAGATATTAGATCACTTGAAACAAGATCAAGAGATGTTAGTGATCAAGATATTTAGTGAGAGAAAGAAGGTTTTTAGAGAGAGAAAGAAGTGTGAGAAAATTCGTACAAAGAGGTCTAATTTTCTACAAGGAATGGAGCATAATTTATGGCAAGGAAAATTCAAAACGTCACTGGCGCGGTCCTGGTGGACTCAGATATATAAGGGGCCGCCAGGACCTAACAAGGGGGCCGCCAGTAGACCACATGACTTATCTTTTTTTGTCTTTTTGTGGGGAAGGTTGTATCTGGTATAGAAGCTTCTATTTTGGGGGGAAATTTTGAATTTCAAATTTTAAGTTTTAATAAAACTTTTCTTTTAATTAAAAAATAATTTGTATAATTAATTTTGTGAAATTCTTGTAAAAATATAATGGATACGAGAAAAATAATTTTCTTGATCACTAATCATGCTTAATGATTTGTTTGTTCATACCTTAAGTGATTACTAATCTTAGAAATGGAATTTTACGATTAATAATTTGTAAACGTTTAATTTTATCGTAAACGTTTTTACATTTTGTTATTATCAAAACGTTGAGAGGTCAAAAAATATAAATAACGCTTTAGACATTATTTGTATTAACAGATGAGATTTGATCACTTGAAACAAGATTAAACAATGTTAGTGATCAAGAGATTTAGTGAGAGAAAGAAGGTTTTAGAGAGAGAAAGATAACAAAAAATTCGTGCAAAGAGGTATCTTTTTCTGCTGAGAATAGTGCAGTATTTATAGCCAAGAAATCCCAACGTCACCTGGTGGCGGTCCCAGCGGTCCCAAATATATATGGGGGCCGCTTAGCCACTAAGGGGGCCGGCACTAGACTGACGCTACCGAATAACTAACCTTTTTATCGTTTGTGCGGACGTTGATCTTGGTATGTTGTTTTCTGTTTTTGGGGGAAAACAAAATTCAAATCTTTATATTTAAATAAAACATTATTTTTATTTATAAAACTATTTTTTGTATATTTTAAATTTTGTAAAATTGGTTTTATAGAAATGTGATGATTAAAAAGAAAAATTATTTTCTTGATCACTAATCATGTTTAATGATTTGTTTATCTATACCTTAAGTGATTTATGTCGAAATGGAAGTTTACGATTAATAACATGTAAACGTTTATTTTTATCATGAATGTTTAACATTTTGTCATCTTCAAAACCGAAAAGATCGACAAAATATAAATAATGTTTTTAGACATTATTTGTATTAACAATCTCCTCCTTTTTGATGATGACAAAATATAAACTCATTTGAGATAAAATAAAAATTTCAAGTTATTAATGAGTTTTAATCCATTTCTCCCCTCCTTTTGTCGAATCCAAAAAGGTGAATCGTCTTCAGAAGAGGAAAAGATTTGGACGATGTCAATACTCCCCCATCGTTGGGGGCAACAAAGATTAAAAGGAACAGAGCATATGATTTTGCTATAAAACTGAGTTAGAAATACAAGTGCAAGTAACATTTTTTTCTAACAAGTAGCAATATCTCGACAAATATATAAGTCTAATGAAAGAGATAAAGAAGAAATAACCATCGAAATCATAATGCATATAGATCACCCCTAATAATAAAGGACCATCAATTCATAATAGATAAAATTCATACATGCATAACAAGGCAACTTCATACATAAAGTAAACTTATGCATGATAATATGAATTTCTTACAATACTTAGATATACTAAAATTAAACACTACTACCCTAATGGTCTTAATACTGCATAGATCCTAGAAGATTCTTAAGTGATAGATAATGGCTTTGAGCAAAAGGTATGGGTAAAGCATTATTTAGAAGCATTGAAGATGTTTTAAGGATGAGGTGGAGAAGGTGAGGCAATAGCGGAGGTAAGAATATACTCAATGTGAGCAAACATTAAGTTCATCTCATCCCTAAGAGAGAAAATGAGATTTTGGTTATGAAAAGAAAAAGACAATTTACCCCATGATATTCAAACGTGTTGAAGTAAATGAGATGACCTATGAGAGGTGGTTGAGGTGGTAGTTATGGTAAAGGTGGTGAAGGGGTATCAAGAATGTGATCAAGAGGAGTGATTGAGGACAAGGATAGAGTGATATCTAAATATGGATGACTTTGGAGTAGAATTAGGGTTGAAGGTCTTGGAGGAACATCCATGATATCATTATGAAAGGGATTGGGTGGTTGAGGAGAGGGTGTGTCATTAGAGGAATGAGGTGAAGATTGAGGTTTTAACTCAAATGAGGAAGAGGTAAGTGCCAAATGGTAGATGAATGTATCAATGGTGATGGAGAGGATGAATTTTGTTTTGGAGAAGATGTGGTAGTTGTCATATTTTTCACTAATAGTTCCACAAAGAGTGTCTGGTAAATATGGTTTATTTGATTTTCTTAGAGGGAGTTAGAAGAAGAAGCTTGTTGTGGATGCATGGAAGATAGAAGAGAATTAAAGAAGAGATTTGAGAAGATGATGAAGATGGTGAAGGTGATGACTATTTATTTTGGAGGTAGTGGATTAAAGAAGT
Organism: Tanacetum coccineum; assembly: GCA_026074375.1. Lineage (NCBI taxonomy): Eukaryota > Viridiplantae > Streptophyta > Magnoliopsida > Asterales > Asteraceae > Tanacetum > Tanacetum coccineum. Next base: position 23,080 of record BQNB010017578.1, read on the forward strand.
AAGGCATGGGAAGTTGAATATTTGATTCCAAAAGGTGTTTAAGAAAATGCAGGAATGTACTAACAAAATAGAGTGGATGTCAAGCTTACTCAAAAATCAAGAGAGGAACACACTAACAACATCTCGAGTGATAGCCTGATGGCGGTCCCCGGATATAAATGGTCCGCCAATAATTATGGGGCCGTTCTCTAGAAAAACAAAAAAAATTCCTAGGTTTCCAGACCTTTAATACTGTGCAGAATCATGCTATCCTGGAAATTCTTTTGCATCTCAATCTATTACTTCAAGAATCATCTAATACTTCTAACATTTTCAAATTTAAAGGCTAGCTATACTATTTGGGAAGCAATTATAGGCATATGTGTAACGACCCACTCCGGAAAGGAGGCCGAAACGTCATAATCATGGTGTCATATCAAAGCATAATAAAGGCATAAAGTCGTAAATGATAACATAGACAAGGTGTAAAGCGAATCAAACATCGGCTTCCATAATTTATGAGATCAACATGATAACGGTAAAAGAAGTCTAAAGGAACGAAACATGTGTCCAAGATAGTATATCACATCAAAATGTCTGCGATAAAAAGAAAGGGAATGCTAAATGGGACACTATCTTAAGACAAACACTCTCTCATCGCCCAATCTCCCTCTAGATACCCTGCCGTAAAAAAAGAAGAAATAAATACGGCTGAGCATCAATAACGCTCATTGAACGGAATATAATAAACTGTAAGTAATACGTATGAAATCCCTGGATAATAAGTATAAAGCAGCGGACAGATCATGAGAGTCCCTATGGAAACCTGGAGAAAACGTCATGCAGAATAAGGAAATAAACATGTAAAAACATGTAACCGTGAAGTCAAAGATGTCATGAGATATCATGATAGTATCAAACATAATAATAAAATGCCCACGAGCTCATATATCTTACATGTCATAAATAATTAATGACGTGAATACAGAATGCATATAATAGAGGGCTATTGCCTCAACATGTAATAAAGGGTGACCTCTTAATAATATATGGGGTGAGGATCAGCTCCAATGGATGGGGATGTAGAGCACACACCAACCAATCACCATGAACGGTAAACATGTAAAACTAGAGATGCACACCATACGCCCCTGAAAAATAATGGCCAAACATGAAAATCTAACTGGTAACATGAATACAGGACTCCGCGTGAAATCACTCTCACGCGAAAGGTCGTATACCCAGGTGCCTCAATGTTGTCACGGTCATGGTACCTCCATGACTAGGTGGTAAGTCATGTAAATCATGGTCATGCGTATATATAGCTCGGGCAATAGAATAAATCTTGAAATCAAACATGTAAAGGATCATGGCAAAAGACATAAAAAAAATGGGGAAGCATAGTAGTTTTGGGGATGAATCATGAAAAGAAAGAATGTCCTCACTGAAAGACTGAATATCCGAACCTTATTTCCCAGCAGTAACGGAAAGAGATGATAAGAAAGATGGAAGCTACCTGCTTAATGCTATCTACATGTTAAATGACATATATAAAGTATACTATGTTCATGATTAAGGTTACTTTCCATTTTTTGTAACTTTCTATTTTTAGTAACTTTCTATTTTTAGCAACTTTCTATTTTTAGTAACTTTATATTTTTAGTAACGATTCTATAAATTACAAGATACCTTGATTAGTACGTTCCATGATTAACATGTTCCCAATGATTAGTAAGTTTCATGATTAGTATTCTTGTCAATTGGTTACTTTATCTCAAAAATACACTTTTAATATAGTAAGGTTTTCCAAAAATAACTTTTCCTTAATTAACTTTCATAAATTGAGTAACTATCCTGATTAATAATTTCCATAATTTAAACTTCCTAAAAATAACTTTCTAAACTATAAATAGCAGGTTTCTATAAATAGCAGGTTTCTATAAATAGCAGGTTTCCATAAATAGCATGTTTCTATAATTAGCAGGTTTCTATAAATAGTAAGTTTCCATAAATAGCATGTTTCTATAATTAGCAGGTTTCTATAAATAGTAAGTTTCCATAAATAGCATGTTTCTATAATTAGCAGGTTTCTATTTCTGTATTTACAATCCAAATCCTTGATCTTACATAATTTACGTAATTAGTCCTTTTAGTTATTAATTTAATTAAACATGATCTTTAATTATCCATTTTTGCAAAACAAGCCCTTATAATATCAAATATGGTATTTTCATACTTAATACTTTAATTACTGATCATACCTTGTACTTTTCATAATTTACACTTTTAGTCCCTCAGTTTTAAATACAATTCGAATTATATATATATTATATATAATTAATCATGTTTAACCCATAACAATTATCAAATGACAATTTATACCCTTCCACTTATTTTTCTCAGAATCTATACATTATATTAACATGCCATAATCAGCCCCAAAGTTTCAGAAATTACAAAACACCCCCTTATACCTTTAAAACACAAATCGGGTAATCAATAAATGCACAAAACCCTAATTAAAATTTTCCCCAATAATTACAGAATTTTTCTACATTCATTAGCATGTATTGGACCTGGGAAAAATATAAAAACCCTAACCCTAATTCGTTTTCCAATTTATTTCTTCATTTCCTTCATAATTCAAAATCGGCAAGAATTGAAAATTCCACAATAATTATTTCGAGTTCCTCTAAAATTTATTTAGCACTTTATCTGACCTATACATGATGTATACAAGCTGAGAAAAATATAAAATCATTGGTAATAATTATTTACATGCCGATTTCATTTCTTGCTAAAAATTAGGGTTTAGAACATGATAAATCTAAATCGACCCCTAGATCATGCCTAATAATTTTTCTCATGAACATACTGAATTAACATGATGAAACTTGAGTTGTAAAAATACCTTTGACAATTGTTGATGATTTTATGAATTTATGAAGGATTTTCGAGTCAAATGAGTACCATAAATCAAACCACACCTTAACCCAATGAACCAGCAATTTTCCTAGCTTCCTTTGATTTCCAAGAACCCTAGAAAAATCGTCCCTTGCTGTGAAAATTTATGGAGACGCCTCTTAAATTTTTTAGGGTTTTAGAAATGGTTTTAAAATGAATTTACAAATGAAAAAATGTATATAAAAGATATATTAAAGAAAATGCCGAGATTTTGGGCTTTTTTAAAGGATAAAATCAGATATTAATTTTGCCTAAAAATATTTCATAATTTCCCTATTTTATTTTATATTTAATTGTATAATATAAGTAATTAACTTATAATTATTTCGGCAAAATACATATATATAAGAAATAATTATTTTTCTTGCATAATATAAGATATTTTAATCTTATATAAATTTCATACTTGTCACATGATGTACTTCATAATTTATAACACTTTGATTGAATTTTATTCATGCTTTTATTAAATTTTCTGACATTAGGGGTATTTTGGTAATTTTGCACTTGTTCTGATTTTAGGGTTTTACAACTTCTCCCCCTCTTAAAAGAATAATTCGTCCTCGAATTAGAAACATGATACAGCCCAGATTCTGCCAAAGGAAGTGTCTAACTTTGCTCCACTAGAAATCCAACGCATGGTTACTAAGTCAGTCTCTTTGAGCAGGCAAATTCTAGCGAAAGGAGTCCTTTTCTCAAACCACATCTTATATGAGGTTGCCTGCAACGCTTATTGGAATGTGAGGTGAAGAAGGATTTTTACGGACACCAAAAATGGAATAAAAGTGAATATATTTGGCAGTTCCTAAACAACAGAGATTGCTTAATAAAGGATTGAAAAAATCTAATGATTCGACAAGACTCTCTTCTCCACTTATGATAAAGTGTATTCGTTGAAGAGAAGCCGAAAAGACAAAGATAAAGATGAAGACCCTTCCGCTGGATCAGACCGAAGGTTGAAGAAGATGAAGACTAGCAAAATGCAGAACCAACAAAAGGTCCTAAAGCTAAAGAATCACAGTCTGGATCATCCAAAGGCAACAAGTCTCAACCAAAATCTTTTGGAAAGTTTGGTCAATCAGAGGAACTAGAGTTTGAGGTTGCAGATTAAGATATGCCACAAGATTAAGAAGGGAATCTGGGTAATGATGATGATGAACCCATGAAAGAGACTGTATCTAAACATAACTGGTTAACCAAACCACAAGAACCCATTGATCCTGATTGGAATGACAGAAAGACTCCACAACAAGGACCCACTCAAAGCTGGTTAATGACTCTTGCAGCTTCTGCTGATAAACCGTTAAAGACATTTGATGAATTGATGATCACTCATATTGACTTCTATGCATACATCATGAATGGCCTGAAAATCACCAATCTTACTCAAGAAACCCTGTTAGGACCAGCATTCAGAATTCTTAAGGCTCGCATACAATTGACTTGATTTGGAATATAACTTTATGATGTTACAAGGCTCTTTCAGAAAAACTTAATTGGGAGAATCCAGAAGGCAGTGACTATCCATTTGATCTTACCAAACCCCTTCCTTTAGTTATGAGTGGAAATCGTCAAAAATTACCAGTTGACTACTTCTTCAATAATGATCTCAAGTATCTGCAAGGAGGAGTTTCGACAATGACCTACACGACTTCTATTACAAAGACAAAGGTTATTCAATATGATATTCCAGGCATTGAAGACATGGTTCTAAATATATGGGTTCCTGTTAAAGTTTCCTATGACAAAACATACGTTATGGGGAATCTCACATTGGAGAGAACGACGTAAGACCTTCTATGGATATGCACGGGGCCTGGAATCAAGACATGATGTATATTCTACGAAACGTATTCTGGCAGTAACTCAGGTCGAGGTAATGAGGAAACATGGGTATGGGTATCTGAAAGAGATTGTAGTAAGAAGAGCCGATAACGATCTTTACAGATTCAAGGAAGGAAACTTTCCACGTCTTCATATCAATGACATCAAGGACACACTTCTCCTTGTTGTTCAGAACCGACTCACAAATCTCTCGGGTGATGATGTTTCCGACTTCGCAATAGCATTGAGAATGTTCACCAGAAGCTTGGTTATTCAGAAGCGAGTCGAAGATCTTTAACTTGGAGTTAAAATTACCAAAAGAAGATCAACATCACCAAGCCTAAAACTACCTGACCCGGCCTCAGAAAAAGGGACCCATTCACTCCATATCAAGACCCTCAAGGATTCATTTATGTCGACAACCAAGAGAGAAACAGATTGATGCACTCAGATGAACTTTACAAGTTCAGTGATGGCACATTAACAAGGCTTCTAACTTCGCTTGAAGACATTACAAATAATATCAACATGGAGTACCTGCTAAAGAGAAGATGGAGTACATTGGAAAAGAAAAGAGCTCATATCATGATCAAGGCGATTAACAAGCTGTAGAAGGAGAAAAGGAGAATGAGGAGCTTAGAAAAGTTTATTGGTGGGAGACACTACGGAACTGACCTCCGGCTACTTCAACAAACAATATGGGACGTTATCATATTGTGTTCGTACATTATAAGGGTCATCGTTATTCTATATAAACTTGTGAATATGTATATATGTAGTGTAGACTTAACAATTAGGCATATATAGTGTTCGAGTATGAATTTTCAAGAATTTCTTAGTAAATTCAAAAATTTTCAAATTAACATACTCAAACACCATATGATACCCTCATAATTTGAGAAGGAGCATTAAAATGTTCCAATAATTGACTTGTTAATCACTTCAGGTCTTCATAACTTCTAAGGTGAGTTCATAGCCCCATCTTTTCTTTTCTAATGGTTTCCATAAACTGTTTTCGGGGTGAGAATACATGCTCGTTTTAATAAGCCAACATATTGATTTCTACTACTTAAGCGTTATATGACTTTTAATACATGGCTGTTTATTCATGAATTTACTAAAGCTTGATTTGCTTACTATAAGATTTGAGATCATTGAATACCTATATATGGAACCATGAGTTTTGAACACATTACTTGCTTTACTTTTGGACTCAAGTGCTTCCAAACTGTATGCTATCCAGATTGTTGCCTTAATATTATTGCCTAGGTTACCACAATGCCAATTAAGTCCCTTTTATCATGAACCGTTAATTACCTTGTAGGGGTAAGCGCGAATATTGTGGGTGGATCTATCATGATTGACAATCACCGCCTTGAATTTCTGGTCACAAGTTGGCCATGGTGCATTTAACATGGTGAGGACATTTAGGGTGTTTTGGCATACATCCTTTATACTGTAAGGGCAAAATCAGTTAAGGTTTCGGGGTCATGAGCTTAGTGCAATAATACATGTTTTGGACTACTGAATTTGTTTCGTAGTCTACTATTATTTAAATCTTGTGGTCCACTACTGAACATTACTTGAGTTATTAAATCACTACTTGGATTTCGGAAATAATACTTTGAAATGTTGTAACGCTACTTTTCCTACTGAAATATTTCAATACTGTTTTTACTTAAACCTATGAATTCACCAACATTATTATTGACGTTTTTGCATGTATTTTCTCAGGTTATTATATTGCTAGTTGAGCATTGGGAGCATCCGAGTCGCGTGGATATCAACAAAACTCAAGGACTCAGTTTTCTTCACATTTGATAACTTTTTAACTTCAAATTTACAAAATGATTCACGTTTGAACTCTTGTAATCTTGTTACATTATAAATTATTAGGACCTAATTCTACTTTGAAATTTAATCGAATGTACTTTACTTTTCAAGACGTCTCTTTTGAAGTCGTTTTCTGTAACTTGTACTTTATACTATGAAGTAGCACCCCAAAGTGGTATCCCGCTGCGTTGTTGATATTTTGGGGGTGTTACAGATTCGGTCCAGCTTATGAATTGACGAATGAATTTTGAAAAAGATAAAATTGTTGGTGTGTCATAAAAACCGTTTTCATCTTGACACACTGACTGATTTTCCTAAATCAATTTTTAATCTTATGTCTATGGGAAGCCTCACAAAGGTATCTAGACATAGGAAAGCTGAACAGGAATTGACGGCTTAATCGGGAAGATAGTAACTTACCGATTCACTCTTATCGTGTTGTCTGCTTTGAGACGCTTCGGTAATGAGAACGGCTAGTACAGCTGCGAAACCCTGTCAAGGAGATTCTTCAGAATTCTACCTGATCACAGACAGTATTTATACTGATTAACGGGGAACCGTGGTTATTACAACCGTATTCAATGAAGTGACAAAGCCACTTTCGTCTATACATGTTGATTATCACTAACCTTTTCATGCAGATAATCCTGATGGTCTCAGCTATTGGATCAAGACAAGTCAAGATTCAAAGCCACATGCTCATACTTGACCGACAAAAGTAAAGACATCATGAAAGCTCAAGTACATGTTTCAAGACTTCTGCTACTCTGATACCGTACGTCTTTCTTGAAGTGACGAAGTATTAAAGTCAAAGAATTTCAAAGAAGTTTCTGTCACTTTGATACCAAACGTCTTTCTCGAAGTGACAAAGTGTTATAGTTAAAGAATTTTAAGAAAGATGTCTTATTCAAGCTTTCAAGACCAAGAAACAACAACAGTATGAGCATGCCAGTCCAAAAGTCACAAGTGCACAAGACGACGACAAGATCACAAGATGACAATAAGAGATTATGCTTGGTTGATGATCTCAAAGAAGTTCAAGTTCACATACAAGTCAAGCCTATCAGAACAAGCTCAAGCCTAAAGTCAAAGATCACTAACGGTCAGACCTCTCATAAGCATCCCCTGTCACAGAAGGAATTTCTAAGTGCGTGCAGCATCCGCAACCTGAGCAACATCCGTAAACTGTATACACATGACATGGTCAAGGATTGACTTATGAAGACCCCAACGAAAGTTCTTCGCCTGTTCTTCTGCAGTACCAGCAGCCTGTCCAAGAAAACCAGCTAGGCGGAGGAAACGCTGCATGTACTCAGTACTATTTTCACTCGCCCTTTGGCGGATGGAATGGTACTCTCTCTCTCTTTAAGCGCTCTTTGCCTCGGCTCGAGGGAAAACTAATAGTAAAGAACAGCTCTTTGAAAGCTGCCCAAGTCAAAGTAAGGACCCACGCATCTCCTCCTTTGGCCTGCTTATAGGCCTTCCACCAAGCCAACGCGTCACCCTCGAACTTATACACAGCCAATCTGGTCTTAAAAGCATCATTACAATCCATCACGTCGAAGATCTTCTCCATATGGGAGATCCAATTCTCAGCATCAACAGGGGCTACTGCCTTCTCGAACGAACGGGGTTTCTGCTTATTGAAGCGCTCAAGCCAAGTATGAATAGTGACTGGTGGAGGATTACTACCCGAAGTTACAGCACCAGTGCGGTACTCTTCGCGAACCTGCTCGCGAATCTGTGGGAGCATGGCATCCACGGCTGCTTGAACGGCCGCAGCGAGTTCAGCATCGGTACGAGTGTTCACCATCTGACATTTGCAAAAAGGGTTTAATGATTAAACGGTTAAAAGGTCAAAACGCGACAGAAGATAAACGTTGATTCTGAAGGAACCTAATGTCTACCCAATCCTCACAGGACAAGATTTCAGAGCCTACAGTCGAAAGCCTGACTCTGATACAAAATTGTAACGACCCAAACCCCTCCCAGAGAGTAGGCCGAAACGTCATACATCATGGTGTCAAATCAAAGCAAAATAAAGTCATAAAAGTCATAAATAGGATAACATAAGAACAATGGGTGGAAAGCCGGAATCAAACATCGATTCCCGATTAAGAGATCTAACATGAATAACGAAAAAGAAGTCTAAAGGACTAAAACATAGTGTCCAAGATATTATAGTCACATCAAAGTGTTTGCGATAAAACGAAAGGAAGCTAAATGGACACGATTCCTAAGCACACACTCTCTCAAAGCCCAAATCTTCTCCCTCTAGATACCTGCCGTATAGAAAAGAGAAAGAAATACGGCTGAGCCAAAACCCAGTGAACGGAAATAATAACAATGTAAGTAATAATTGAATCCTGAAAAATGAAGTATAAAGCAGCGGAAAGATCATGAGTATTTACATGAGGAAACCTGAGATACTCATGAAGGTAAAAATGAAAAAAAAACTAAGTAAAACATGGTAACTTGAAGACCAAAGAAGTCATGAGAATCATGGATAGTATAAACATAAATAATAAGGAATGCCCACGAGCTCATATAATCATACAGAACATGTCATAATTAATTCGTGAATACATGCATATAATAGGAGGGGGCTTGCCTCACATGTAATAGAGGGTGACCTCTTATAATAATAAAGGGTGACCAGAGGATCATCTCCAATGTATGGTGAATGTAGAGCACACATAATCACCAACCAATCACCAAGAACGTGTAAACCAGTGTAAACTAGGATGCACACCTAACGCCCCCTGAATAATTAATGGCCAAACATGAAATAAAATTCTGGTACACATGAAAAGGGACGCCGCGTTAAAATCACTCTCAACGCGAAAGAGTCGTGACACAGGTGCCTCAATGTGGTCACGTCCAATGGTACCTCCCATACTATTGGTAAGTCATGTTAAATACATGGTCCATGGACATATATATATATATGCCTCAGAGCAATATAATAAGCTGAAATCAACATGCAAGGGATCATGCACAGACATAAAAATGGTGAAGCATAGCATTCTGGGAGAATCAGAAAAAGAAAGAATGGTCCTTCTGAAAGGACGGAATATTCCAACCTTAAGTCCGCAAAAGAAAATAAAAGAGGGATGAAAGAGATGGTAAAACTACTCCATCATCACTGATCAACATGTTAAAGACTTGTATAAGTTACATGTTTCATGATTTAAGGTAATCTTTCCATTTTTTAGTAAACTTTCTAATTTTAGCAACTTTCTATTTTTAGCAACATTCCTATAATTAGCATGATGTCCTTGTATTATACGTTCCAAGATTAACATATCCATTGATTAATTTCATGATTTAGTAATTCTGTTATAGTTGGGTACTTTCCAAAAATAAGCAGCTTCTAATTAAAGTAAGTTTCCAAACATGAAACATCCTTAATTAACTTTCCAAACGATAACTTTCCGTGTATTTAATAAGTTTTCCATAATGAAAACTTCCAAAAATAGACCTCTAAAATAGTAGGATTTCTAATAAATAAGCAAGTTTCTATAAATAGCAGGTTTCTATAAATAGCATGTTTCTATAATTAGCATGTTTCTATAAATAGAGTTTTCTATAAATAGCAGGTTTCTATTGCTTTATTTACAATCCAAATCCTGATCTACATAAATTTACTTAATTAGTCCTTTTAGTAATAATTTAATTAAACATGATCGTTAATTTATCCATTTTTGCAAACAAGCCCTTATAATATCAAAGTATGGTAATTTTTCATACTTGAATACTTTAATTGACTGATCATACCTTTACATTTCATAATTTTACACTTTAGTCCCTCAGTTTAATTAAAATGTCGAATTTATATATAATATTATATATAATTACTCATGTTTAACCCAAACAATTTATCAAATGACGAATTTAATACCCTTTCCACTTATTTTTCACAAAATTATATAACATTATATGTAACATGCCATAATCAACCCCAAATTTCAGAAATTACAAAACAAGTTCCTTTTACTTAAATACCTAATTCGCATGGCATTTAATCCACAAAACCCTAAAATTGATTTTTTCCCCAATTATAAGAAATCTAACCCAATCGATTGGTAATTAAATGAAGAATAATAAAAATAACCAAACCCCTAACCCTAATTCGTTTTCCACCAATTTAATTTCTTCATTTCTTTGTCATAATTCAAGAATTGGCAAAAATAGAAATTTCCACAATAATTATTTCGAGTTTCGATAACTAATTACTGTTAGATTGGGTGATATACTCTAAATTTAATTTAGCAATTTTAGCTGACTTTAATACATGATATATACAAGCTGAGAAAAATATAAAATCGTTGTAACAATTATTTAAATGGCCGTTTCATCATTGCTAAAAATTATGGGTTTAGAACATGATTAATCTAATCGACCCCCTAGACAATGGCCAAAATAATTTTTCTCATGAACATACTGTGAAATAAGATATGATAAACTGAGTTATAAAAATACCTATTGACATTGTTGATGATTTTTAGAATTTATGAAGATTTTCGAGTCAATTGAGTACCATAAATCAAATCACACTTAAACCTCAAGTGAACCGCAATTTACCTAGATATCCCTTGATCTCCCATGGAACCCTAGAAAAAATTCCTTCTTACCTTGAAAAAAATAGGTCCGCCACTTAAAATTGGGTTATGGTTTCAAATGGTTTTAAGAAATTTTACAAATGAAAAAGTGTATATAAAAGATATACTAAAGAGGTAGTCCAAGAATTTTTTGGGGTTTTGAATGGGCTTTAAAAATCTGATTGTTATTATTAAATAAAATTATTTCAAATTATCCTTGTTTTAAAATATTTAAATTAAATGTATAAGTATAATAAATACATAATATTTGCTTAATAAAATACAAATATACAAAATTTATTATTTTTCTTGCATAATACTAAAGATATTATAATCTTATAAAAATTATACTTGACACATGATGAACTATAATTTATAACACTTGATTGAATTTTATTCATAGCTTGTTATTAAATTTTTTGACATTAGGCATTTTGGTACTTTTGCATTTCTTTGTTCTATTTTAGGGGTTTTACAATTTCTCTGTTTTTGGAACTCAGTTCCATTTATCACATCTAACACCTTACCTTGTGATCTACTAGATTTTACTATCCTATTATAAAGTACTAAGAATGCCACTATGTGCTCATCCTTAGTACTAAAATAAAACCATGTAAACCTACTAGTAATCATCTATGACAACTAGGCAATACATTTTCTTCATAAGGCTTTTTATAAATGTTGGACCAAATAAGTCCATATGTAACAAATGTAAGGGAAGACTAATTAAGTTCTCTGTTTTGGACTTACAAGAGGCTCTGTGCTACTTTCTCTTTTGACAAGCAACACAGGTTTGATCATTTTTAAAAAGTTTGGAAGGTAAACCTCTTAAAAGATTTCCCTTAACCAATTTATTCATGGTTTTAAAATTTAAGTGACCTAGCCTTCTATGCCAAAGTTTAGATTCATCAGATGTGGCTTTTGCAAAAAGGCAAGTTAAACCTCCTTTAGAAACTATGTTACCTTTAAATTCAACACTAAAGCCATATTATTCTTTCTAGAAACTCTAAGTAAAACTTGACTTTCATCAATTAACTTAAAGTTTGGAGATAAAACAATACATTCAGTGTCATTAAAAAGAACACTATTCTTTTTATCACACATTTGTGAGACACTAAAGAGATTAAACTTTAACTCTCTCAAAAAATACACATTTTCAAAATCTAGATTACCTGTTTTAATGGTACATTTTCCTGTGATTTTCCCTCATTTGGGGTTCCCTCCAAAAGCAACATATCATATATCTATCTCTTTATAGTCTGTAAGATAGGACATGTTCCCTGTTATGTGCCTTGAGCATCCACTATCAATTACTCCTTGATCCTGTAAATCCATTTGTGGATTGCCCTGCATATTAGATAGGAAAATCAGTTTCTTTTGGGGACCCAAGCCATCACTGACTTGGATTTGCCTTGTGCATCAACATAATTAAACTTTTTTAGGGTGATTGATGCACTGTTGTGTTTAGAAACATGCTCTAAAACTTAATGCTTTGGTTTCTAAATCCAACAAGCTGAGGCCTTAACAGCATTAAAATTATTTCCCTTAACAGCATCAACTACTACTTTTGGCTAAGTAGTATTAACATTTTTACCTCTAACAGTATTAACCCTTTGATTAATATTACTGTTTTTTAATGATGTGTTCTTATGAATGGGCCTCTTAACAGTTGAATGTGATGTTTTAGAAATATATGACATTGGTCTAGCAGTATACACTATTGTTTTTGAGTGAGCAACATTAACTTGTCTAGCAGTATTAACTGATACTAAACCAGACTTTATTAGTACTGCTCTTGGAACTAAGTTCTTTTTAGCACATGGGTGAGTCTTTTTAGCAAAGTTTTGATGATTCACTCTTTGAGCATTGTTCCAAACAGGTTTTACCATCCTTTGATTTTGAAACTGTTTTTGATGGTAATTGCAATCAACTTGTAAATGATCAAAGCTTCCACACACATAGCAGGCCTTATTAAACATCTCAAAATTGCTTCTTAGTTTTTGATACCTCATATTGTTCCAATTTATTTGATTGCCTCTTGGATTGTGAGTGTTTTGTCTACGTTGCTTAACTTGTTTAACAGTTTTCCTAGTAGTTTTTTCTTGTTGTTTAGATTTGACAAACTCATTCTTAACAATACTAGGCCTAACTGTTTTCTTTTCAGTTTTAGGCTGAGACACATCCTCTTCCTCATCATCTGACACCCATTCTTCAATACATGGGCATCATCATTCTTCCTAACTACCTTAGGCTCTTCTTCACTAGACATAGCTTTACAGTTCTCAGCTACATGCTTATTAACAAACTCATCTAAACTAATAAAAGACAAGTCAGGTGTTGGATGCATGAAATTTCCTTTGTAGGGAGGTGGAACTGCATTATAATTTTCATAGCCTAAACCTTTCTTGCAATTTTCAACTATCTGACACTCAATGAGCTTGTTTAAACTTTTAGATGCTTATTCAAATTTATCTACATTAAGTTGAATGCCATCTTTTTCCTTTTGAACTATGTCAAGCTTTTTCCTAAGCTCTCTAATAGTTATTTCTCCTATGTGAATTTCAAATTTTAAGCCCTTAATATCTTGTAAATAAATAGACTCATTTGCTTTATAAACTTTAAGTTTTTCTTCCACAGACTCTAAACCTGTCTTATAAGCTAGAACCATTAGCTCAGATTTCTTTAAATCTTTTAATAGTTGATCATTTTGAGATTTAAGAAGTTCAACAGTTTCCAAACAAGATTTTGAACAAATAGAATCATTTGATACCTCTGAGTTAGAACTTGAAGATGAGAAAGTCATGAGTGCAAAATTAGGCCCTTTCTCTGCCTGATCACTCTAGTCATATCCACCAAGACCATCACATGACACCAAAGATGTGGAAGTAGATGTTTCCATAGGCACACTTCTTCTTGAGCTTTCGTTGTTCTTGTTGTTTTGATTTCTTGGAGCTCTGCACTCCCTAGCAAAATGTCCCCTTTTGTGGCAGTTGTAGCACTCCACTTTGGACTTATTAAAACCAATAGTCTCATTGCCATTAACGGTAGGCTTCCTTCTTGTATTCTTCAAAAACCTTTCCTCATAGTCAACATGGCCATCTGCAATCTCAAATATATCTCTTCCATGTCATCTGGATGGATTTGTTGCAAGTCCTCATGTACAAGTTGAGGACTATTTGGTTGACTAGCAAAGAATGCACAAATAACAGCATCACTCAAGTTATCAATATTTGTAGAGTAAGCATCATTAACTTGAGTGCTAGCAGTAGAAACTCCATGCGTAGTATTAACTGCTTCATTAGTGCTGCTAGTGTTGTTATTTGAAGAGGACATAAAAGCCATGTTCTGTGTACTTGAACTTGAGCTAGACATCCCTTTAACTTCTGGTTCATACACCTTGAGGTTGTTGTAGAGATCATCCATGCTCATTGTATCTAAATCAGCTTTATTCCTCCATACAACAGCATGTGTGTTCCACTCAGGTGACAAACTTTTTAATAACTTTTGATTAACATCTTCTTACGAAAGCTTTTCATCCAGAAGCTCCAACTTACTCACAAGCTTTTGAAGCCTATCAAAAGTTTGATCAAACATCTTTGAGCTTAGAGCAGTGAAGTTTTCATATTGCTGCTTTAAGAGATTCCTTTGAGTCTTTCTTGTAGCTGCATTCCTACCAAATCTCTTTTCAACGGCTTCCAGCAACTTCTTAGCATCCTTTATAGAGTTAAACTTTAACTGATATTCATTGGGAATGCCCATCAATAAAGTACTTCTAGCTTTCACCTTAAAAATCCTTTTTGAGAGCCTTTCTTTAGCAGTTGTAATGGGCATCACTGTCACAACACCTTCCATAGTTGTTGTTTTTGGCAAGGTTGCACCATTCTCTATGACTTCCCACAGTGCATAGTCTATCATCTGGGTATATTGTTCAATCCTCATCCTCCAGATCTCATACTCACCAGGTTTGAGCATGGGAACTTAGGATGCAGCCACCATGTGTGCAGAATCTTGATCCATATCTTTTATAAAAGGTCTTATGTATAAAAATAGGTTCTCCTCTTTCAAAGCTTCTTAACAAGATCTGATACCACTTGTTGATCCCACTTCAATAGATCGAATTCCTTAAGCTTGTTTAAAGATTAGTTATATTAGATAAATCTAACACAACTATAGTAGAAATTTTGTTTGAATGTATTAAAGGTTATACGGAATCTAATCTTTAATATTAAGAAGGATTATTAATAAAACAGTAATTCAATGAACATATAATTCAACAAACAAGCTTTAATATTATTAATGATAATAACACGAATACTCTCAAAGTATTAGGGTTACAAAACACTTGTAAGCTAATGAATTATACAAATATCTAGTTGTATATGGTTTTGGTTTTGGTGTTTTTTTTGTACATCAAACTCTATGCCCTAGGACCTCCTTTTATACACAAAGAGTCCTAGTCGGCTTTATAATAACTTATCCTAAATTACTAAAATCTTAATCAATAAACAACTAATAACATACATATAAGCATACAAGCTAGCAGCATTAACTTGGACATTTCACAACTAGCAGTAGAAACATCAAAACTTCAAGCTTATTTTCTCACTAGCACATTAACTTCAGCTGATCTGTCTTAACTATGTACAGCAGTAGTAACTACTTAGCCTATTTTTTTGATGTTCATTGCAGCAGCACTAATATTCCACTAGAGTACTAACTGTGGTAACTAGCAGTAGTAAACCTTAGCATATTTCTTTGAAATCTCTGAGAGTAATAACTTCAGCTGAGGCAGCATTAACAAAAAAATATGAGCGCCCGGTAATTCCCAAAACAGACATTAGCAATTAGACTTTTAATCCGGACACCGGGTCAATACACATTAATCTAT
This sequence comes from Tanacetum coccineum, assembly GCA_026074375.1. Classification (NCBI taxonomy): domain Eukaryota; kingdom Viridiplantae; phylum Streptophyta; class Magnoliopsida; order Asterales; family Asteraceae; genus Tanacetum; species Tanacetum coccineum. The sequence continues at coordinate 39,169 of BQNB010017578.1, forward strand.
CGGTTTTTACAAAGATGAATTATGATATTGAAGAATAACAATCATGACCCCAGTGATGCATGCACACGAGACCCTCCCCCCCCATTCGTGTTTCTCTAAAACATAACTTTGTCTCATCTGTCACGGAGATACCACAGACTTCTATTTGACTTTCTCACTTACATTTCCAGAGTTAGTTGATATTGAATAGGTGGCAGTCTGCTCCAGCCTCTGAGTACTAAAACCAAAACGCACTAATCGAGTCTAGAGCCAAGAGATCAATAAAATAAATCTCATTAGGACACATTCCATTACAAACACTTGTTGAACATCAATAAGTTCACAAGCTGTTAACAAGAGTCCTACGCATTATCCTTGTGATTTTGCCAGAACATCCGAGTGATACTTAAGTATATCATCACCGTGAAAAGATGAAAATACCTGCTTGAGCCCAACATCAAACAAGACTCTTTGGAAGGTGACTTGCGCATTCTATATGAATCAAACATGTGTCAGCTGGGAAAGAAAAATCGATGTGCTATTCTATGTGAAATCAAAAAAACTTGTTCCTATAAAATGAATTGACTGTTTAAATCAAAAAGAAGTATCTATCGTGATTCACTCTTACCGTGTTATCTGCATTGAACTCTCCGTTAACGAGAATCGGCTTGCAGCTGCGAAACCTGTCAAGAAGATTCATATTAATTCAATCTGATCACCATACAGTATTTAACTGATTATTGGGGAACCGTGTTTAATTGCAAGACCTTAATTTTGACGAATTGACAAAGACACTCTCGACCATATCAGTTGATTATCACCAATGTAAACTTGTATGTTTTATACGTGGTGGCAGTATCCCATACCATATAGAAGTCGGAATACATTACACATGCTCATAGCTCAAACTACAAGACATACTATAGAGCAGAGCAAGATTCAAGAATCAAGAAAGCTCAAGTATTAAAGACAAAGACTTCTGCAAACTCTGATATTAAAGATACCTCCTCAGAAACCAAGCTTCGGGTGAGATTATTAGAGAGCTTTCAAGAAGATGCAAAGTATGAGCATGTTGGTCAATACACAGTGAAAAGAACCAAGGTGGCAAAGCCGATAAAAGACGAGAGGATAAAGAATTAAAAAGATCTCGGGACGTAAAGACGAAAGTCGAAAGAGCCAATGACAAAGGGCTAAAGATCAAATATCACTAAAGCATGAGATGAACATGCCTACACCATAATAAAGACCAACGTACTCAAGAACTCAACGACAAAGCAATCTCAACAAGTCCCAAAAGCAAGATTCAAGATCTCAGCACACCTCAGGAATCAAAGGACCACACATAGAGGAGATTGTTAGCCTCAAATATGTCTGTGAACATGGAAGCTCAGAATCTGCAGGAAGCCTCACTTTCGAGGAGATTGTTTGCACCAAGATAACAGGTCAAACATGAAAGCTTAGAATCTCTCAAAAACCAAGCTTAGGGGGAGATTGTTAGCCTCAAATTATATTATTAATCTCGATCTTTATCTCATGTATGTTGTAATAGGCTAGAAGGGTAAACGGGCTTGTTTAAGTAATCTAATCAATCACGTATTATGGGCTAAATCCCAAGTAATCCTAAGTAATCCTGAGCCCAGCCTATAGAAATCCCATAGGTATGATAATACCACGAATGTGTAAGTATAAATACCGCCTCTCCAATGTTGGAGAGGGTGTAGGTCCATTCGATTTTTCACGACATTTGCAAGTAATCAACCATCTCATTTTCTCTCTACTTTCTCTCTCTATCCTCTCTCTAAAATTCTTATCATCTCCTTTTTATTTTATTTTTGTTCAAATGGTGAAGTGAAAGTGTTCTTGGTTCCTACAAAATGACCATCACTATATTTTTGTCACATGTATAAACCCGTAACTAACTTGTATAAGTCATCAAGATATATAATTCATATATATATTGATACATTTTATAAAAAGTTGTAAAAATAAAGGGGCGTTTGGTTTAACATTTAAAAACATAGTATTAAAGTCACAACAAACCACCATTTAGACTCATCGTCCAAGTCAAAAATAATAAAGTAAATTTGTCAAAAAAAAATACAACATTAACGTATATCGTTTTCGACAAATGTAAGTCAAGTTTGTATGATAAGAGAGAGTTTGGTTTCATTCTTCTAGATGTTGACATATATAATTAATATATACTCTTCGACATCCTAGATTAAGTCAAAAATAAATTAAGGAACATATGGATCACTTCTTAGGTTTTTATTTTTAGAGTCGAAGTAATCCTTGTCCCACATTTGTCATTTTTTCAAAAATCCATTATTTTTTTTATTTTTTATTTTCTTATTGTAATACTTTATTTTGTTGTTGTCCGGTTTAGGTGATAAACATGCCTCGAGCAACTGTCGGTGATACCTCTCTTACCCGTTCTTACATTCCCAAAGTTTCCCAAACACCCGGTACCGCTCCTTTTATCGCACACTTCTACAAACCTATCAAATATCAATGTATTCATAAGGATAGAGTTGTTGATCACTTTACACACATCTGTATCACATCGATCCGTTGTTTTTCTAATATATCTACTCACTTGGTCCTCTACGAAATCAATGAGCCAATGTCACTCCATTTTATTCTAGACTTTATAGTCAAGTACTCTTCAAAGAGATCTCCGGAGTTATTCTTATCTCCTTCATGATTCAAAACGAATTCATCACTCTTTCTCTCCAACAATTTCGGTCAAATTCTTAGAATTCCATTTGATGGCCAAGCCGTCTTCACAAACGAATGGGATCTTGGTTCTCTTGCATACTCACAAGAAACCAAAGGACCATATCATACCGATCTTCCTACTCCTGAAGAAATTCATCAATTTCTTCAATTTCACGAATTGTAGACCCTAAACCGCAAATCATCAAACACTAAAAACGGCCATTCTTTCACCAATATCAAGTTCCATATACCAAATGGAACTTAGACAAGATTTGAAAAGATGGAACGAACTCATTTATGAGAATGTGTTCAGATTAGGAGTGTACATACGCGGGACCATCAATCCCGACTTGCCTTCTCAATATAATTTTTTTTGTTTATTAAAAAAATTATTGTATCCTAGCCGAGCACCAATATAATCTTGCCTATTTCTTGTCCAAAGAATGAAAGTGCATGAGCAACTCCTAAAGCCCATCCTTCCCTTATGGTATGTTCTTGACACGTCTCTTTGACATGTCATGGAACTTTACCCTCATCTTGACAATGGCATCTACGATGTCGTTGAACGAGTCATGCGTCCACTTGCTCTAAGGAAAAACCGTTGTTAGGATTTAACCTCCTGGTGATCATGAAAGCTTTTCATTGAAGAAACTTGAAGTTTAACAAGTAAACATCAAGTTTAGGAGAGGATTGTTGGGAATTAAAGTCTTCATGAATTAATGATTGTGTGAAAACTGTTTTTGGTCAAAGTTAAAAAGAGAATCAAAAAATTAATGAGGATTTACAACATTAATGAGGAGTTATATATGATTGCCTACTAAATAAAGAAACCATTAATGTATGATGAGAAAGTTACATAGTTAATTACGAAGGTATTAATAGAATTGATGAAGAGGTTTGTTAGAAAGTATTAAAAGGAGTTGTAACCTACTTGGACTCCTATAAACCTATAAAAGGAGGCCTTAGGGATTAGAGAAAATTAATCGACTTCCATTATCACCTTCTTACATCATATCATTGACGCATCTTAATAGCACAGAATCACTCATAGTTAGTAATCTGTAACCTAGGCAGATTCAATAAGTAATCAATTTTATTTTATTCATTGTTTTCTTCCTAAGCAATATAAGTAAGTTTCCCGCAAACTTATATTGTTCATAGTCATTGTTTCTCTTGTAGTTAGTTTGGATTTATCCAGATTGGCTACCACCCTTAACAGGCTAGAAAGATCTAATCAGATTGGGATCAACAAAGTTACTACTGCTGGTACAAAAAAAGTTAATGAATGCTAAGTGAAATTACTAACTGTTAGTACAAAGAACCTGCGTGAAGTAAATGCATGCTAAGATTTACTACTTGCACAAGAAAAAATACTAATTAGTTAGTACTGCTCAAGTATTAAGTTTAGTACTGGCTAGTGTAAAGTTTAGTATTCGTTTGATAGTACAGCTTACTTGGTTTGAAATTAGTTATTTATAGAAAAGATTTTATATACATTAGGAAAGTATTGTAAGCCTAGTAAGGACTATCCTCGGTGTATAAAAAGGTGGTCCTGGGCATAGAGATTGAAGTACCAAACCAAAAACCAAATCAATTATCGTAACATTGTAATAGCTTCAATGTCTTTGTTAACCCCAAATACTTGATAGTTATTTGTATTATTATACATTATAATAATTGGAGCTTATTTAATGAATTGTATGTTCAATCTGTTTTACTGTTTCATTGATAATTCATTCTAATATTAAAGAATTAGGATTCCGCATAATCTTAATCATTCAAACAAAGCTTTTACTATTGTTGTGTTAGATTTATCAAATATAACTAAACCTTAAACACGCATAAGGAATTCGATCATATTGAAGTGGGAACAGACAAGTGGTACAAAGCCAGTATTGAAAAGCTTTGAATAAGAAACCTGTTTTATACACAATATCTTTTGCTAAATAGAATAGATCAAGATTCTACAACACAAGGTGGCTGCATCCAAAGTTCCCATGCTCAAACCTGGTGAGTTTGAGATATGAGGATGGGGATTGAACAAGTATATCCAATGATAAACTATGCCTGTGGGACGTCCATAGATAACGGTGCAACCTGCTAAAAATAATAATTGAGGAAGGAGTTTATGACAAGAAGCCCAATTACTACTGCAAAATAAAAGGCTTAGAGAAGATTAAGAGGTGAAAGCAAAAAGTAGACTTTAACGATGGGCCATTCCAATGGAACATCAGTTAAAGTGTAACTCTATAAAAAAGGATTCTTAAGAAGTTTGGTTAAAGCGGTCGAAAAAGATTTGGTGTGAATGCAGCTACTAAAAAGACTCAAAGGAATCTCTTAAAGGCATCGAATATATGAAAACCTTCACTGCTTCAAGCTCAAAGATGGCTATGGATCAAACTTAGATAGGCTTCCAAGGACATGGTGATTCAGTTTGAACTTTTGGATGAAAAGCTTTCAACAAGAATGAAGTTAATCCAAAAGTTATAAAATAAAGTTTGTCACATGAGTGGAACACACATGCTGTTGTTTGGAGGAATAAAGTTGATTTAGATACAAAGAGGCATTGGATGATCTCTACAACAACTCGAGGTGATAGAACCAAAATTTAAAAGGGGTGTCTAGCTCAATTCAAGCACAAACAGAAGCATAGCTTTTGTGTCCTGTTACCAAATAAAAACACTAGCAGCACTAAATGAAGCGTAATCCTGCTCATGGGTTTCTACTACTATGCACACAAAGTTAATGCTGCTAACTTTAAAAATATTGATAACTTGAGTGATGTTGTTATTTATGCATTCTTTACTAGTCAACCCAGTAGTCCTCAACTTATACATGAGGACTTGCAACAAATCCATCCAGATGACAATAAGAGATGGGATATGAGATTGCAAATGGCCAATTGACTGATGAGGGCAGAAGGCTTATGAAGAATACAAGAAGTTAAGCATATTGTTTAATGGCAATGAGTAATATTGGGTTTGTCAGATAAGTCCAAGTGGAGTACTTCAACTGCCATAAGAGGGGACATTTTACTAAGGAGTGCAGAGCTCTAAGAAATCAAGTCAACAGGAAAAAGCAAAGCTCAAGAAGGAGTATGCCTGTGGAAATATCTACTTCCACAGCTTTGGTGTCATGTGATGGTCTTGGTGGATATGACTGGAGTGATCAAGAAGAGGAAAGGCCTAATTATGTACTCATGGCTTTCTCATCTTCAAATTTTGACTCAGAGGGCAATCCACAAATAGATTTACAGGATCAAGGAGTGATTGATAATGGATGCTTAAGGCACATGATAGGGAACATGTCATATCTTAAAAACTATGAAGAGATAGATGGAGGATATGTTGCTTATATTGGAGGGAACCAAAAAGGATGGAATCTGTAACAACCCAACCCAAAAATGTTCGCAAAGCCTGAAATAATGTCCGGTAGGAGTTATTCATAATACAACATGCTAGATATAAAAGAAACTACCTCTAAATGTGTCGTTTGAAAAGTAATCTCTTTGATTTCCTTGGAAATTGATATAACATTTGTCCCATAATTGCATCACAATGAAAAGCTTGAAAACAACCCAACGAGATTTAATCATTTGTATATAAGTAGAAATCCATAAATGAAATCTTGTCAATTTAGAACTCCAATGCAACAACAAGTAAGTCCAAGCCATCTGATTCAACCTGATGAAACACAAGCTTAAAAAGTGTCAACCATAAATAGGTGGAGTTTATAGATTTGTTTAAGTATAAATGTTGAAGCAAGGTTTCGTTACAAGTGTGTATGACCATTTACATCCTAAATGTCCTTACAAAATGATATTTATGATTTTTAGAAAACAAATAGTTGGTAAAGTATGCAAGAAACCATATTCAATCCCCAAATAGTCACAAAAATGTGCGTATGAATGTTGAACCGCAATTGTTCAAAGCATGTATGATATTTATATATATATCACTAAAATGTTTCAAGTATGTATTGTCACTTTATTCAAGGCACATTAAATATTCATCTGTGTATAAAACAATGATTACAATTACTCTAATATCATGAAACCCGATTACACAATTTACCCATCGTAGAGTACCCCGTCCAAGAACAGACCGGCAGTAAGTGAAACCCATACATGTACCCATCATAGGTGTCCCCTCCATCAACACCCGGGCATAATTGAATATGTACCCCTCGCAGGTGTCCCCTCCAAGAACACTGGGCAGAAATGAATATGTGCCCCTCGCAGGTGTCCCCTCGCAGGTGTCCCCTCCAAGAACACCAGGCAGTAATAAATAGGTGACCCTCGCAGGCGTCCCCTCCAAGAACACCGGGGAATTTACTTGTAGTTATCAGTTCAATCCACTTAAGCTAATCCGTAATCATTTCAAAAGTAAAGTATGTATTTGTGACCAAATATGAAGTCAAATAATGTATCCCATAGCGAACTATGTAAATGAGTATGCAAACCAATTTGTAAACGATCACATGGTAACACGCATAAGTCCAATCATAGTGAAAGAATTGCAAACAAGCATGTTCTCACCCCAAAAATATATGTAAAACCAGTAAAACATGGGGCTATAAACTCACATTGATATTGTAGAACGATTGGCAGAACTGCACATATTAAGCACAGCACAAACTAGGCTATTTGAAGTGACCACTGATGAAGTAAACCCGTAAACCGAACTTGAGAATATAGTATAAGTTAACCAATTTATACACCAATTTGTATAAACCATTGGTTAAGAAACTAGAACTACATAAAACAAGATCAACAGCCCACCGTATGTTTACCACTGATGGAGTAAACCCAATATACCAAAGTTGAAACTGAAATAGAATTCCCTGTTCTTGTGACTTAAACTTGCACTAATGTTGGAAGAATAGTGTAGAGAAACTCAATACTTACCAAGCAAAGTATGAGACATTCATCACCCTTTGCGAATATCTACAACGTCTTCTGCGTGTGACACTGAGAACGACAACGTATCTGCTTTAAGTGATAGTTAACCAGGTCTTCAACCATCCACCCTGACTGCTGGTAACTAGATAACCCAAGTCTTCATCCAAATTCTTAAGCCCGAGCAAGTTATCATTGAAAGCCATGCATCCAACCAACTATGAATGACTAAATCCCAACTTCAAGATAAAATAAGAACACGCCTTCGTAAAATGCCACTTCAATCTCAAAATAAGTGATACCCGATCAACTTCGTAGTCACTTATAAAAATCCATTAGATTTTAAGTTTCATGATTCTTTATAATGATCGATCCGGTCTCGTCACTAATCTTGTCACCTCATAAATATCTATTAACCACATAATATCAAAAATTCAGCATATTAAAAATTAGTAACCAAAGCTAAGCGTTGGTTAACAATTATGCTCAAGTTTTCGAGTAAGGCCCAATATCTTTGATAGAAGTCACCAGCCCAACAATCCTTGGTAAGATTTTTGGATCTCAGCTCACTTTTACAAAAGATAGGATGATCCAAAAATCAACTTATCAACGATCGGTTAAAGCCCAAGTTATTAATAAAGCCCAATGCACAATTGTAATAGGCCTACACCAACTATTATCAGCCAATCCATATTAGATCATTGCTTCTTTATAAGTATCAGTGAACCTTAATTCTTCTCATAGTTTACCTTAATCTTAATCCATCCTGTTATCTTAAAACTTAACTCATATCACAACAATAAGCAATACCAAATAAGCAATAAGCTAGAAAAGAGATAAAGGAAAAATGGAAAATTAGAGAGAGAAAGTAGAGAGAGAAACAAATATGGAAGATTAGATTAGAGAGAAAAAAAGGAGTGGATGATTACACATACAAGAAATGGCAACCAACGCCCTCTCCATGTGTGGAGAGGGTCCTATTTATACCCTTAACCCACTAAGTGGCGTATGGGCTTGTTACTTGGGCCGGGCTTGGCATATCTTGGGCTTTGATCCCAAAACACTGACAATATTAGATTACAATCCAAGCCCGTTGAACCCGACTAGCCTATTACTTAACAAGACTAATTACGACTAATAAGACCGATAACATTCATGTTCGACTTATATAAAATTAAGGCTAACAATCTCCCCCAATGTGGAGGTCTTATTTGATCTCCCTAACGTTGACGTTCTTGATAGAGGTTATCTTGATTTAACTTTATCTTCCCCACTGGTGAAGATATGATGTTTGAGCTTTTTCCTTCTTTGGTCTTGTCTTTGTCTTTTCTTGTTTGTAATGGCTTTGTTCATTCATGCTTAAGACGATTGATAACATTCTTTCGATGTTGTTTATGTGATCTTGATCCTTCATCTTTTGACATTGAGTTCTTGAGATCTTTCATCTTGCATCATCTCCTTGACTTGAATCATCTTGATTTTACTTTCTTGATCAACTTTTACTCTTGACCGACATACTCATATGTGGAAAACTAGAAAGGGAGGTTAAATAGTTTACCGCTTTTTAAATTAATGTTATGTTAGTTTATAAAATCTTAGATTTGACTTTATGTGAATTCACAATATACACAATATGAACAACTTAACTAATCAAGTAAGTAATGACAAGATATAAAATAAATATGTAAGATAAGAGATAGGAGATGGAAAGATCAAACCATAACACGAGGATTTATAGTGGTTTAGTAACAAAGCACCTCTTCGCCCTACTCTACTCCCCGAGCACCAAACTCGAGAGTTTTCTTTACTATGTCAACAAGCTCCCTTTAAGCGAAGAAAACCATACGCAACTTAGCTTACACCAATTTTCGACACTAAGTAAAATGTCAAGTTCTAATCCTAGCTAGAACCAATCTATCACAACTAAACACACCACTTCACGACAATACACAACTTGGCTTCACTACACAACTTCTCTCTACTTCATAACTTCACTTTTGCTTCACAACTTCACTTCATCAAGACACTACTATGATCACACCAATCTATCACTACTTACTAAGATCACCCCGATCTAACTATACTTACAATGATCACAACAATCTACTTATTGTACACGACTACGATACACACCTTCATAATATACACAAATGATTTACAAGATATGATACAATTGCAACAAGGTTGCAAGGACACACACTAAGCTATAATACTTCTTTACTTGATGATAGGAAGTATTCTTCTCTTGCACTTAAGGATCAAAGCTTGGATCACTTGGAAACAAGGGTTTATGATTAAATGATCAAAGGAAAGAAAGGAAAGTATAAACTAATTTAGAACAGAAAGAAAGCGTGTGCAAAAGGTGAGAAAAACAGTGGGGAATAGTAAGTATTTATAGGCCAGCTGAGCTGGTTTTTTGTCTGCGCAGTCCCCTTAAAGCCCTTATAATTAAGGGGGCCGCCTAGGCCAGACGCTCCCTTTTTTGTCTTTTCTGGGGGAGGTGTTTTCTCGAACATTTCTAGCCGTTTTTAGGTATAAAATTTGAATTCAAAATATTTATTTTGAATAAAACATTTCTTTTAAATCCAAAAATGTTTTGTAAAAGTTATAAAAATGTTTGTGACATTTTTATAAAAATGTGAGGTTGAATAAAAATTCTTTTAATCATAAAATGCATTAAGCATATGTTTATTCAGACCTTTAAGTGATTAAATTTTTGAAATAAAAATTTACTACTTATTACTTGTTTAAGAATAATTTTTCATTAATCGTTTTTACATTTTGTGATTATCAAAACGTAGAGAGATCAACAAATATTAATAACGTTTTTAGGCATTATTTCTATCAACAATCTCCCCATTTTTGATGATTACAAAATCTAAACTCATTAAATGTAAAATTGTTTTTAAACAAGTATTTAGTGAGATTTATTTCCATTTCTCCCCCGTTTGTAGAATCAAAAAGGCTTCGCCGATAAATGTTAGTAAGACCGACGGAACAAACGCTCCTCCTTGATGTGTACTCCCCCTCGTTCGAGGGCACCAAGGAATCGAGCTATGGTAACTTTGCTACAAAAACAAGACAACCATTTCTAACATGTAGCAAATAAAAAATATTTAAACATGTTGATAATGCTTAACAAGTGTCAAGTTATTTGTGTAAACTAACAATCACAAATACATATCAACTAGGCTTAACTTTTATGGATATGAAAAATTCAATGAACCAAAAAGAAAACAAGTGCATAATTAAAACATAAGACTAAAGTCCATTCATTTATCATAATAATTGTGTATAACACACAAGCATGCATACATCAAGTAGAAATAATATGCTTGAAGCATATTAAGATGGTCATACATAAGATTAAAACTACAAAGGTCCTAATATTCCTAAATTGCCATAAGAAACCATTGGACTTGCTTGCAATAGGAGAGGGTTGGCCATTTATTTGAAAGCGAGAAAAATTAAGCATGTAATATGCTTAGTTGGTTGTTGGTGGAGAGTTTGGAACGGAGGTGGTTGTTTGAGGGTAATCTTGGTAGACTTGAGGTGGTGGTTGTGGTCGAGTGAGAAGAAATTCAATCTAATTGATATCTTCACTCAAGGCTAGGAACTGTTTTTGGGTAAAGATGCAACAAGGACAATAGCCAACATGTTGTTCAACTTGATCCAAGTTTATGGTGTGAGGTAAGTTTGAAGAGTAAGGAGATGAGGAAGAGTTACTTTGTGAGAGGTGCATGGCTAGGAGATGTGATAGTCTTGAAGTTGGTTAATGTCATTCATGAGCATTTCTCTAATTAGAGATGGAGGAAGTGGAGGTTGAGTGTGGTTGTCACCTTGAGGTGAGGGAGGAGTTTGAGCATGAAGCATACTAGCAACATGTAGATTGATGAGTAAGTGAGGAAATGGGGGTTGTGTTTGAGATTGATTGATGCTTTATGGTGGAATGGGAGCTTTTCCAACATTAGTGTTCCAAGAATCACTAAGTGGAAGTGAGTGAGATTGTAGTGAAGCATGGTTTGAAAGAGTAGTAGGTTCATTAATAGGAGATTGTGGTTTAGGCATTGGTGTTGGTAAGTTAACATCAACCTTATTTGAAGAGTTACAATGGTTTAATTTCTTCCTCCATGTGGGTCTTACTGACATTTTGGCAACCCTTGAAGGTTTGGGTAAAGGTTTGTGAGAGGAAGACATTGGAGAGGACAAGTTTAATGTGGTGAATGTGTTAGGGATGAGGGTTTATTTATACTAAGAAGATGATGTGATTATGGATGGATGGACATTGTTAGAATACAAATCCAAAGAATGTTGGTGTGAATTGGGAAAGTACAGCTGGGTCTATGAGAAAGAAGGCCAAAAAGTAGAAAGAAATAGTAAAAATCATGTCTCAGGTGGCCGATCCCCTTAATTGAATGGCCGGTCCCTTTAATTTTAAGGGGACCGCCCGTTTGATTTAAGGGGGCCGCCACCTGGAAAGTCCAGAAAGTCCAGGTTTTTGTTTTGTTTTCGGAAATGGTAAAAAACTGGACTGTTTTGTGGCCATTTTGCAGCAAGTCCTAGTTTTTATGGAAACTAAGACTACAACATTTAGCAAGCAAGAAGATAGGCAAGCAAAGTTGTAATTTTGTTTAAAGCATGATCAAGTCTAAGGGTAATTTAGCAAGAATAACATGTAAACAAGCATGTAAAAAGGTAAAATAAAGTCTTCAATAGAAATCATATTATACAAATAGTTTTAATACTCTAAATAGTTGTAATGCTTTTAAGATTTCTTAGACAAACCCTATGTGTTGTAAACGCATTTAAAAGAGACTTGTGTTTGCATTTATAATCCTAGTGTGTGCCTATATGCAACAAATGTGGAGTAACGATTATTTCGACTCTAAGAACGGAAAACCTAAGAAATAATCCAAGTGCTCCTTGATTTAATGTTACTCAAACAAAATTGTCAAAGTATATATTGGATTATATATTTTGGCATCAAATGTGAGATCATTATGCATGATTTGAAAAATGTTTTTAGCATATATCAACAATGTATGAAAATGGATTTTTCATGTACTCCTAGTCGTGAGAAGGATTTTGTTAAAGTGAATTGGGACTTTTATATACATAAGTAGAAAATCTTAAATTTTGGCTAAACCAAGGTTACGTAATCTTGTATGTAGATTGTTCTTTTGAAGAGTTCCCAATTTTTGATTTTGTGCAAAATAGAATCCTAGACTCAGAAAAAAAAATCTTACTGTTAGATGGCCGGTCCCCTTAATTGTATGGTCGGTCCCCTTAAAATTAAAGGGACCGCCCGTTAAGAATTAAGGGGGCCGCCCATCTGACGAATATTTTTTTTTTTGATTTTGGCATCTCAGTTTTGATTTCAGTTCATTGTTCTTATTTACTTTTAAGTTCCTTATCAGTCATTTATGGTAATGAGACTACTTAGTAAGCATTTAATCAATTTGTTCCATCATTCCTAGACCTAGACGTAAGTAATTGAAGGGCTCACGTTTAAGGGGTTTAGTTAGAATATCGGCAATGTTATCTTCCGATGACACCTTTTCTATGGAAATATTTCCTTTTTGAACATTGTCACGAAGGAAATGGTGACGAATCTCAATGTGTTTTGTACGAGAGTGTTGTACGGGATTTTTGCTTAAGTCTATAGCCCCTTTGTTATCACACATTATAGGAATGTCATCTAACCTAATGCCATAGTCTACGAGAGCTTGTTTCATCCATAGTGCTTGTTGACATGCCTTTCCGGCGCTTACATATTCGGCTTCGGTAGTGGAAATAGCAAGAGCGGTTTGCTTCTTCGAGAACCAAGATGTTAAACAACATCCCATAAACGTGCAAATACCACTAGTGCTTTTTCGGTCCACATAATCTCCCGCATGATCAGAGTCCGCATATACTATGGTTTCTATGCCGGACCCCTTAGGATACCATAATCCTAAGTGCATAGTGCCTTTAACATATCGGAAGATACGTTTAACCGCTTCAAGGTGAGAGATTTTAGGATCCTCTTGGAAGCGTGCACAAAGGCAAACACTAAACATGATATCGGGCCTACTTGCCGTTAAGTATAATAAACTTCCTATCATACCTCTATATTTGGTGTTATCTACGGACTCACCTTCTACGTCTTTCGTGAGTTTTGTTTCCGTGGATATAGGAGTTTTCATTGGCTTAGAGTCTTCTAATCCAAATTTCTTAAGCATCTCCTTTATATATTTTGATTGATTGAAGAATATACCATCTTCTAATTATTTTATTTGTAGTCCTAAGAAAAAATTTAATTCCCCTATCATACTCATTTCGAACTCGTCATGCATGATTTTGGCAAAATCATCACACATCTCTTGATAAGTTGATCCGAATATAATATCATCAACATATATTTGGAGAATGATGAGATTGGGGCCCTTATTTTTAGTAAACAATGTGTATCTACCATTCCCATGGTGTAATCATGTTTAATAAGAAAAGCTTTCAATCTATCGTACCAAGCTTTAGGAGCTTGTTTGAGTCCGTAAAGAGCTTTCTTAAGTCTATAGACATGATTAGGTTTTGCGAAGTCAATGAATCCTGGAGGTTGTGCCATGTAAACCTCCTCATTGATAAATAATTTGAAATAATTTGAAGTCTAGAGCGCATGCATAAGCTAACAATATTCTTATGGATTCTAATCTAGCTACGGGTGCATAAGTTTCGTCATAATCAATTCCTTCTTGTTGATTATAACCTTGGGCAACTAGCCTGGCTTTGTTTCTAGATACGACACCATTTTCGTCAAGCTTATTTCTAAATACCCATTTAGTTCCAATTATGGTCATATCCATAGAATTTGGGACTAATTCCTAAACATCATATGATACGAATTGGTTTAATTCTTCTTGCATAGCAATTACCCAACTTTCATCTTTTAGTGCTTCATTTATATTTTTAGGTTCTATGGTTGAAAGAAAACAAAAGAAATTACTTTTTTCTTGGGCTTGTGATTTAAGAGTTCTTTGATTTAAATTACCTATAACATTTTCTAATGGATGACTTTTAGATTCTTTTATGTTTATAATTTCATTATTTTCTAAAAATTTATCTTCGAGATTATTTCCTAAAGGTCTTGTTTTACTAACCTCAATAGCTTCTTCTTCGACTAAATCATCATCCTCTAAAGGTGATGTTTTAGATGGGGGAGGAGTTTCATCGAATGTCACATTTAAGGATTCTTCGACTTTCATTGTATGTTTGTTAAGAATTATATAGGCTTTGCTATTTTGAGAGTATCCTAAGAAAACACCTTCATACGACTTTGGGTCGAACTTGGTGAGGTAATCCTTTGTATTAAGAATGAAGCATTTACTTCCAAATACTTTGAAATAGTTTAAGTTTGGTTTTCTTCCTCTTAATAATTCGTATGGGGTTTTTTCTAAAATACGTCTAATGGAAATTCTATTAATTATATATGTTGACGTATCGACCACATTACACCAAAATTTTTGTGGAATAGATTGTTTATTTAACATGGTTCTACTCATTTCTTGTAGAGTACGATTTTTTCTTTCTACTACCCCATTTGATTGTGGAGTACGAGGAGCGGAGAAATTGTGAGAAATCCCATTTAAGTCACAATAGTTTCCAAATTGTACTTCATTATCAAATTCCCGACCATGATTCGTTCTAATTGACACTATAGAACATCCTAATTTATTTTGAATCATTTTACTAAATATTTCAAATTCTTTGAATGCTTCGTTTTATCTCCTAAAAATCTAGTCCATGTATATCAAGAATAATCATCTACAATTACTAAGGTGTAACGATTTCCTCCATAACTTGGTACGGCGGATGGGCCAAATAAGTCTATGCATAATAATTCTAAACATCTAGTTGTTGACACTATATTTTTGGCTTTGTGACTCGAGTGAGTTTGCTTTCTAATTTTGAAAATGTCACAAAAATGTCGATCAAATTTAAGCTTAGGTAGATTTCTAACTAATTCCTTAGAAGTCAATGATTGAATTAGTTGCATATTTGCGTGACCTAATATCCTATGCCATAAAGTGAAGTTTTCGTCTAAAGTTGCAAGACATATTGTTACGAATAAGGAAATGATGATCATTAATGCAATCAAAGAGAGATCTCAATGATCGTCCCTTGGGGGAAGATTGTTATGATTGATAAAAGTGACGATCTTAATGAGATAAATGTCTTGTAATAAATAATTAAATATTATTGTGTAATAGGTTAGGTAGATGGTAAATAGTCAAAGATTATAAGTCAAAAGGGCTAAATTGTAAATGTCTAGAAGACAAGGGCTCCATGGTCATTCATTGTAAAAGGGTATAAATACCCATCCACCACCTCATTTATGAGGTGTGTCTTCTAGTGTCTCTGGGTGTTTCTTAATCTCATTCTAATATTTTCTCTAATCCTCATCCTCCCTCTTTCTCTCTCTACTTTCTCTCTATAGACTATACACTATATTGCTTATTGATCCTGAATTTCAGACCTAACAAGTGGTATCAGAGCTGCAGGAGCGATTTAGTGTTGTTTAGGAGTACTTATTTGGACTGCTTATTCATTCAGCTTATTGCGTAAGCTTATTTTTAAGCTTTTTCGGTTTTATTTGAGCTTATTTTGTGCTTATTGCTAATTTCGGGTGTGTTTTATGCAACCGAGATTGATTGCTTACGGTTTTATCGTAAGAATCTTGGCAAGATTAGTACCGAATTTGCTTATTTGTGCTTATTTTTTATATTCAGCAGCTTTTTAATTTCAAATTCAGACCGTCATATTCGTTCCTTCATTTCTCATACTTAAAGTTCAAAGATGCACTTCCGCAACTCTGATAAATCAAAGAACTTCCTCAAATCGTCAAGTTGTTGATCAAGACAAAAGTTCTACATGAGGAAGATTGTAAGTTGTAAAGAAAGTATGAGTATGTTGGTTAGAAGCTTCAAAATACAAATCAAGATGGATTCGCGGTAAAGAATGATGACATGAAAAGATCTCCATATTTTATCTTCCGATTTATTTTCTAATTTCATTACATATATCCCTCTTTTTCTAATTCCTCTACCTATGACCTTTTCGTCTTTGATTATTTCGCTATCAAGTTTGGTAAATACTACTTTGCATTTATTATCACATATTTGACCAATACTAAGCAAATTAAATTTCAAATTATCTACGTGCTTAACATTTTCAATAATTAGGGAGTCATGAGAAATCGTACCTTTGCTTATGATGTTGCCTCGTAAATTGCTTTTGAAAATGACATTCCCTCCATTATACTCTTTGTATGTAGAAAACAATTTTCGGTTACCCGTCATATGCTTCGAGCATCCACTATCTTTAATCCATTCGTCGGGCTCTAAGTTTATTCCTAAGCATATTTCAATTGATGTTTGAGCTACAAGACAAGTTTCGTCTTTAGCCTTTTCTTCCTCATCTTCGCCACTATCACTCCATGCTCCTCCAATGAAAGCTTTTTTATTATTGCTTCTTGACGACTTTGGACATTCTCCGATGAAATGATTTGGATCTCCACATCTAAAGCATTTTCTTTCACTTTTACCATCTTTGTCACTTTTACTTCTTTGAAATGACTTTCTTTCGTCTCGTGGTTGTCTTGCAAATCTTCCTCGTCTTTTGAAAAATTTCTTGAATTCTTTTACGGCCATGGCGTATTCTTCATCTTCACTATCGGAATTCGAGTTATCTTCATCACTTGATTCCTTTTTGGCCTTCAAAGCAAGAGATCTATTTTGTTCTCTTTTGCCTTTGACCATTTTGGAATCATTCTTAATTATTACTTCATAAACTTTCAAGTTTTCAATAAGTTCATCAAGCGATAGAGATGTTAAATCCTTTGATTCTTCAATAGCCGTAACTTTTGCGCGCCATTTAGGATGAAGTGCCCTAAGAAATTTCCTAACATAATTCTTGCTAGAAAAACCTTCATCAAGTGCTTTTAGACTAGTAATAATAGTGTTAAATCTAGCAAAAGCATTATCTATCGATTCCTCTTCCGGAATCGTAAATTGTTCATATTGTTGAACAAGAAGATCTATTTTATTATCTTTGACTTGACTATTACCTTGGTGAGTGATTAATAAAGTATCCCAAATTTCTTTTGCGGTTTTACACATAAAAATTCTTTCATATTCTTTACGTGGTAAAGCATTATAAATTACCATTTTAGCTTCATTATTTTTTGCAAGTTTCTTTTTAAGATCATTGTTTTGTTTATCAAATGGTGCAATTTCATCCTTTTTAGTTTCGGGATTATTTTGAATAGGAGGAAAATCACCATAGGTAATAACATGCCAAAGATCTAGATCTTTTGATTTCACATAAGTTTTGAATCTATTTTTCCAATAAATAAATCCATCACTTTCAAATAGTGGTGGTCTTTACATAGATTGCCCTTCTAAATATTTTTCTGATTCCATAGATCGATTCAAGTTTTAAAATACAGTTTATTTTAAAAATCTTGTTTGACGTGGCTCTTGATACCAATTGTGGAAAACTAGAAGGGGGGTTGAATAGTTTACCGCTTTTTAAATTAATGTTATGTTAGTTTATAAAAACTTAGATTCGACTTTATGTGAATTCACAATATGCACAATATGAACAACTTAACTAATCAAGTAAGTGATGACAAGATATAAAATAAATATGCAAGATAAGAGATAAGAGATGGAAAGATCAAACCACAACACGAGGATTTATATTGGTTCGGTAACGAAGCACCTCTTCGCCCTACTCCACTCCCCGAGCACCAAACTCGAGAGTTTTCTTCACTATGTCAACACGCTCCCTTTAGGCGGAGAAAACCATACATAACTTAGCTTACACCAATTTCCGACACTAAGCGAAATGTCGAGTTCTAATCCTAGCTTAAACCAATCTATCACAACTAAACCCACCACTTCATGACAATACAAAACTTGGCTTCACTACACAACTTCTCTCTACTTCACAACTTCACTTTGCTTCACAACCTCACTTCACCAAGACACTACTACGACCACACCAATCTATCACTACTTACTAAGATCACCCTGATCTAACTATACTTACAATGATCACAACAATCTACTTATTGTACACGACTATGATACACACCTTCACAATATACACAAATGATTTACAAGATATGATACAATTGCAACAAGGTTGCAAGGACACACACTAAGCTATAATACTTTTTCACTTGATGATAGGAAGTATTCTTCTCTTGCACTTGAGGATCAAAGCTTGGATCACTTGGAAACAAGGCTTTATGATTAAATGATCAAAGGAAAGAAAGGAAAGTATAAACTGATTTAGAATAGAAAGAAAGTGTGTGCAAAAGGTGAGAAAAACATTGAGGAATAGTCTAGTATTTATAGGCCAGCTGAGCTGGTTTTTTGTCTGGGCGGTCCCCTTAAATAGGGGCCGGTCCCCTTAATAATTAAAGGGTCCGCCCTTATAATTAAGGGGGCCACCCAGGCCAGACGCTCTCTTTTTTGTCTTTTCTGGGGGAGGTGTTTTCTAGAACATTTCTAGCCGTTTTTAGGTATAAAATTTGAATTCAAATTATTTATTTTGAATAAAAATTCCTTTGATCATAAAATGCATTAAGCATATGTTTATTCATACCTTTAAGTGGTTAAATTTTCAAAATGAAAATTTACTACTAATTACTTGTTTAAGAATAATTTTTCATTAATTGTTTTTACATTTTGTGATTATCAAAACGTAGAGAGATCGAAAAATATTAATAACGTTTTTAGGCATTATTTCTATCAACACTCATACTTATTGCATTCTTGTTTGACTTATATGAACATAAGGCTAACAATCTCCTCAAAATGCGATTCTTGATTTGACTTTGAAGATCTTTGAGGAAGTTTAGGATCAACAATCTTGATGCTAAATGATTGACTTTTAGAGCTCGAGTATGAGTATGTGGTAATGAATCCGACTTTGCTGGTACATGGTTGCAACACCGACGATTGAATCTGCATTTAAAAGGTTAGTGATAAACAACAGATATGGACGAAAGTGTCTTTGTCACTTCGTCGAATACGGTTGCAATAACCACGGTTCCCCGTTAATCAGTATAAATAATGCCCATGATCAGATAGAATTCATATGAATCTTCTTGACAGGGTTTCGCAGCTGTACTAGCCGTTCTCGTTACCAGAGCGTCTCAAAGCAGACAACACGGTAAGAGTGAATCAGATAGTTACTATCTTTCTGATTAAACTGTCAATTCATTTTACTGGAACAAGTTTGATTCACATAGAATCGCACCATCGTTTCTTTCCAGTTGACACAAGTTTGATTCATATAGAATCGCGCAAGTCACCTACCAAGAGCTTGTTTGATGTTGGCTCAAGCAGGATTTCCATCTTCACTGTGAATACTTAAGTATCACTCGGATGTTCTGGCAAGATCTCAAGGATAATGCGTAGGACTCTTTGTTACAACTTGTGAACTTTATGGTGTTCAACAAGTGTATTTTGACATTGTGTCCTAATGAGATTTATAATTTGATCTCTTCTGGGCTCTAGACTCGATTTGTGCACTTTGGTTTTTGTAATCGGAGGCTGGAGCAGACTGCCACCTATTCAATATCAACAATCTCAGAGTGAGATGTCAATAGATAACGTGTGTATCTCCGTGACAAATGAGACAAGTTTCTTTTGAGAGAAACTCAAAGTAATCGGAGGCTGGAGCAGACTGCCACCTATTCAATATCAACAATCTCGGAGTGAGATGTCAATAGATAACGTGTGTATCTCCGTGACAAATGAGACAAGTTTCTTTTGAGAGAAACCCGAATGGCTGGGAAGGGTTGTGCATTGCATCACTGGGTCCATGACGACTTTCTTCAATATCAACAATCATCATTGTGATTTTGATAGATTATGTATTGACCCGGTTTCTGCCTAAGGTGTAAGGAGGGCTTCTTTCTTTTCACCCTTTATCCATACATTTCTTTTTCATTCTTCAACCCCTTCAATGCTTACCAAGACATCATTACTAACACCTTGTTGTGATTGTTCCAGTGTTAGCTCAATCTTAGTCGGTATTTTTCTCTTATACTCATTCTTCTTCAATCATACCTAAGGACTGCTATTTCGAACCAAAAAACCATTTTCTAACATTGTTATTTTCAAATACTCCCCCTACACATGTGCTCCGAGATTTAAAATTGTTTAGCACATGAAGGAAAGAGTTGCACTTAGAGTCTTAAAGATCACATTCTTCTATATCATATTTTAATCACATTTTCTCCCCTTATTTTAAATAATAAAACATTTAGTATTTGAAATACCAATTGATTAAAATTTATGACATGAAAAGTTCCACGGGGAGAAAAATTATACCACGATATTGCATGAATTTATTTTCCTGATAGCTCCCATTCAATAGTATATGTTGGATACCAATATTTATTAAGACTTGACATTGGAATGAAAAATTGATATGAAACCAGAAAATGTTGAAGACGGAGTGAGATGCCTTAGTGAACAATGTATATTATTATTTGACATTATAATTTCCACATTTTAATTTCACCAAATGTGCTTGGATGCGTAAAATTAACATTTATAAGATGTACCCAAAACATGGCTTTGTTTTAAAAGCCCCCCCTTAAAAATTGATCCACTTGTTAATACGACATTATTGAGCAAAATTAATACAACAATTTTCAAACTTATTTGAGGAAGAGAGTGTTGAACACATAATTTTAACAAATACCACTTATTATGGAAAGATATCACAAATTATATTATGAACAATTTGACATGAAAAGTTCTTTTTGAAAAATTGTGTTCAACGGTTTTGAAAACACATAAAGAAGATTTCTCTTCTTTTGCTAGAGTGGGTGCATTAAATCGTACACTACCCTGTGACATTTGGGTCTGGGTTGCAATCTAAATTGATTACAAGCCATTGGCTTTCTAATGCTTATATCATGCTTTTCATATACAAGCCATTGTCATGTGCTCAAAACTTTTGAATGTTTTGATTTGGAGCCCAAGACCCAAGAAATTTGACTTTCTCGTTGATAGGATAAGTTATCTAAAAGGATACACTTTTCTTACATTAAGGTCCGAGTTATGTACTGATTTTCACATAAGTCATAGAGAAAAAATTTAGAAATGACATGTTTTGAAGCATTTGAAACTCTTGCTCGAACTTCATTTACACGGCCGTGTCGATGTTAATCAACATTTCTAGGTACGTAAATGTTATCGATTCCAAGAGACATGTCGAGAAGATTCTTTTTGGTATTTTTGAAATTTTCTGATTTTATATTTCGTTTTTATAGATTTTATATTTTTCTATTTCTTTTTTGTTGGTTTTATATTTTTGTATTTTTTTTTTCAAAAATATTTATAAATTAAAATAAAGAGAAAAAAATAAAAATATTTACAAATCAAAGTTTCCATCAGCAGTGACAGTTGTTGCTAGAGTTGAAGTAGATGAAGTTGAATCTGGTTGTTGTTGACATTTAACAGATACATCAGCAGTAGTAACATCGGAAGACTTTGAAACAACTTGATTTACTCCATTGAAATATTCGTCGAACAAATGACCGAATAGACTTTCCAATTCTATCATTAACGTTATAACTATCATATTTGCTGAAGGAACTTTTGTTGACGTTGTGGTATGAGGCTTGAACCATTTTGTTCAAACGTCATCTTTCTGTATCATCATCTGTGAATCCACTTTGACAATGGTTTCTGAGATATCAGCTTTTTCAGTAACCATACTCTGAGATTTTCCTTGTTGATATTACATAAGGTTCCTGCACTTAAATCAAGACTTTATTCCTTCTGAACAATGATTGATGTACCTGCACTTACATCCAAAGTTTGTTTGCATTCATGAATATTAGGGATATCTACATTTGAACCATGTGGGGGTTCACTGTCAACCTTGCTTATGCAAGAGTCAAATAACTTTCCTATAAGAATCCACCTAAGGCTAACAGATTTGAAAATTCTACCTGTGGGTTTCCACCTAAGATCAGATCTAGAAGATGTTTTCTAATACTCAGCCAAAGTCTTATTAGGAGAAAACCTATGTCTTGTAAAGATCTGCCTACCAGGTTTTTGAGTATGACTCTTTTGATCTATGAGTTTGTTACTAATTCTGGTCATATGGGATTGAATCTTAGCATGTGAATTCACTTCCTTCAAGAGTTTTGTTATACAAGCATCATGATTTGCATTAAAGACACACTTATGACATGTAGAACAAACAAAGTGTTTGGAATCTGAGAAAGAACTAGAACTCTTAGAATGATCTGCTTTGGGCATAGCCGTTATCGTTACGCAACTACTCTTAGATACATGCAAACTCCAAGTTAAGTGATTAGTGCTCTTAGGTTTTTGGTTTGCTACCATCAGCAGTGCTTTGAAATCTAGCAGAATGTATCACATTAGTTTTTGAGTTCCTTTCTCTCTCTTGTGTCTTTTTCCTAGCTTCATCTAGATAGTGATTATGAACCATGTTATTTGAACTAAATCTTGGCATGTTCTTAGAACTATCCCTAGATTCGCTAGATGCAATCATATGATCAGGTTTTGCAGAAATGGATTCTCTTCTCTTAGGCAAATAGTGTTGAGTTACTGGTCTTGACAAATTGTTACTCATATTAACTTGGGAGGCAAACCGTGGTTTTGACATTTGAGGTCTTTCAGATTTAAACGCATTCGGTTGTCTAACAACTGATTGTTTTCTTGGTGATTGTAAAACCAATTTCTCCAAGACTGATGTTTTAGCAAACTTAGTATCTACACTATTTCCTTTTAACTTCCTTAAGTCATTTTTTAGAGCAGCAATTGCAAAAACCTTTTTCCTGAATCTGAGCTTTTAAATTAACATTATTAGCAAGCAAAGATGTTGTCTGTTCTATGAGACTTAGATCTCAGTAATTCTAATAGAATCTACAAATCTAGTTGTAATGCTTTTTCAAATCTCATTTCCTTACGTAATTAGCTACACTATGTTCTAATTCGATTGTTCATAGTTTCAAGTACATCAATTTACTATTTTAATCTGGCTTTATTAACTTTGTTTCATTTAAAATTTGAGACATGGTTGCCCTGATTTAAAGCTTGATTTTTGATATTTTAAGTTTGAGAGCTAATACATATGTGCTTCCATTATTGAAAAATCTTTTTGAAATTAGGCAACGGTCTTTTTGAGTAAAATATTTTTAGACTCGAGTGATTGTTGGTTATCAGGTGATGAATCAAGCCTGAGACTTTTA
Organism: Tanacetum coccineum; assembly: GCA_026074375.1. Taxonomy (NCBI): domain Eukaryota; kingdom Viridiplantae; phylum Streptophyta; class Magnoliopsida; order Asterales; family Asteraceae; genus Tanacetum; species Tanacetum coccineum. The sequence goes on from BQNB010017578.1 coordinate 63,051, forward strand.
ACTTGACGTTGTTCAGGATACTGGTCAACCCTACCTTTATTAATGATTTCAGGTTGCTCAGTATGTTGTTGTCCTATAGCAAAGATATTACATTCATCAGTCAATTGTACCTCAGCCATTAGCTCTTCGTTATATATGGGTCTGATATCTACATCATTAGCATCTGTATCATTCCTTGACCTGCTACTGTCATCTTGCACTTATGATTCTGTTCCACTGCTTTCTGTGACAACCAAATCATCATCTACAGCTTTACCCGTATCAATCTTACTCTTTTGCGTCTACATCTATCTTTTATTCACCCTTCTAGCATACTGTCTTTGGACATGTTCTTTCAGCAACGGACTTCTTAATATTACCCATGTGTTGGAGTAGTGTATCTCTGAAGTGTTTAACCTCGATTCCAGTGTATTCAACAAAGTACTTGTCTACTATTTGACTGTCATGATCCAAAGTAAACTGTAAATCGGTGAACTTCTGAAACTGGTTGTTTACCACCCAAAAGGCTGCCATGGATTCATCTTCTTGAAATTCATCTTTGTCAAGTTGCTTTTGTAGTTTATTTACATTGAGGAGCAATGTACTTGTGAAGGTATCAACATCTTGACTAAAGAGTGACATGAATGCCCGTTTGAATTCATGTTCGATGCGAGTTCCTTTTAATTCTTCTTTAGAAAGAACTTGAAGGTGTGAACGAAGAGATCGAAAATATGCCATGCATCTTTCTTTTGCTTTTGACATCTTGTATTTGATTGCATGTACATCTTTTGTTGCAGAATCCAAGCTGCTTTCTTTTACTGATTTGCTGGATGCAGTCTCTGAATTACTGTCTTCTTTCTCATAACAAGTGTTTTGTATGACAACTAAATCAACTTTCAATGAATCAACATTCAATGCTAGAATTGGATTTGAATGATCTTCTTGTGTTTGCATCAACTTCTTTTGTTTCAACAATTGTGGAGTTCGTTGTTTTTTTAGAACGGATTGTTAGTTGTTAGTGGTTCAGGTCCAACAGTGACATCCAATTGGGCAGTATGATGTACCCTGAACCCACCTGTACTTCCTCTTATTCCGCCTGAAGAGGTAAAAGTCCCGGGTAGGACTCGAACTTAAGACCTCCCCTAGCCAAACATCCCCTCCCCAAGCTCCTAAGGAATCTTGGTGGCATGTATTTCCCAATGGAATCTATGTTACAGATCATTGCATCTTTGAAGGATTGAGCATCAAATCTTGTATATTTCTCCATACGCTCTTTGAATTCTGAATTGAAAGCATTTTCAAACGTTGTTCTGAGTTTTGTCAAAATAGTCTTGCAATCAGTCTGAGAAATTATTTCTTTGGTAAGATGTTGTTCTAGTAAATCCATGTCTTGAGCGAATGTTCTTTTAAAGATAGGCATGGTACCAAAATCTTGTAAAGTATCTATTAGAAACTTGAATTGTGACTGAATTGCTCTAAGACTTTTCATGCATCTTTCTTTTGAAAGTTGTGTCTTCTCTTAAACTTTAGAAGTTGAACACGAAGAAACTGTGTCATTGTGAAGAACACTTGATGTTTGGGTTTGCAAATTGGTATTGGTATTTGACATTTTGATGTTGTGAATGGATATCGGATCTTAAGTAGGTAAAGTGATTGTTGTTGTGGATTTAAATCAATTAACGTTCACGGGATTTTACAAGTCTTTGATTAAAACCGAGAAAAGAATTGTATCTTTCGCGGGATTTTACAAAATCAAGAAGAAACTGTGAAACAATGATTAATTGTTGTTGAAATCATTGTTGTTGTTGAAGAACTTAAGCTTTTGTTGACGAATAATGAGCGAAAACGATGAACGGTTACTACACTTTCAACTTAAAAATGATTAACGGTTGATTAAAACATAAACAAGGCCTTATGGTGTAATGAAAATCCAAGAAAAATGCTTAAAGGTTGTTAATTAAAGTTGTAGGGACTAACAATGTAAAACCAGTTCACTTTGGAGGGCTAGGGGCTGAATTTTAACTAATAAGGACCAACGGTGTAACAAACTTTCTACTTTGAGGGTTAAGTAAACAAGACAAGGACGAACTTTGAAATTGACATGAGTTCAGGGACTAAAGTTGCCAATATTCAAAATAAGTTTAATAAAACCATTCCCTCTTTACTGAAACACATCGTCTTCTTCCTCATGTTTAGAAAAAAAATTGACACGATCCTATTTACACTTCTACGGAATGAATCGGTTATCGACGGTAGAAAGTAAATATACCATGTTGATCGAAAAAGGATCACGATCACAATGGTATAGGTTATAAGTCCCGTAGTTAAACGACACTCGAAACCGAAAAACCCAAATTAACTTAAAACGTGTAAAGTTCGTTTATATTGAGTTGCTAATTCGGTTGTCCTTGGAAAGATGCTAGTCCGGTTAAGCTTGAAAACTGTAAATCCGGTTGAAGAACAAAATGCATATTCGGTCACAATAAAACTGCGTATCCGGTTGAGTAACAAGCTGCATATCCGGTCACAATAACAAGCTGCGTATCCGGTTGAGTAACAAGCTGCGTATCCGGTTGAGCTTGTTTTTGTACTATCGTCCATGTCTTCTTGTCTTTAACATAAACCACCAAAAACCAATGTCCTTGTTTTCCAAAATCGTGGATCTTGTCTCCTTGTTTTCTAAAATCGTAAAAACGGACTTCGCGAGTGGCGCGCTGGCCACGCGCTGACGCGTACACAGCGCGCGCCAGAGGCGAATATCCGGTTTTTCGGATTTAGGCTATCGTTTGTTATTTAAAGTTTTACGAATGTTTATTTGTCATCATTAAAACATCAAAGAGATCCTAGTCAATATTGCGCCAACATTTATGTTTCATTTCAACCATAGTGGACACTCATTTCATATCTATGTGGAATGAAGATGTCCTAATTCTTAAACCTCTTTAAAAATTCAATGCATTTAATTTATTTTTTATTTAAGACACTTTATGTGGTTGTAAAGGTTTTACTATAGTGAATGTAGATTTATAATATCAAAATGTCTAAAATTTATTAATGTATTAATGTATAAACTTTTATAAAAGGTTTATCATAATGAGAAAAGTTCATTTGCATACCAGTTTCTTCTCACATACCAAGGGACAAATATCCACCATCCATTTGAGTTTGATCTAATGGTGATGATTAATCTAAGATTTAACTTTATTTAATGGATAAGATTAAACCTTAAAAAACATCCACCACCCCTTCTTACCTTTGTGTTTTTTAATTAAAACACACTTTCACCCTTATTTTTAAAAATCACATACCGCAAAAACCGTAAAACGTTAAGATTTATAAATTACACCATCGTGACGAGCGTTTAATTATCTTTTAATAGAGGCGCACTTTCATATACTTTTGACAAACTTTTTTTTTTAAAGCATAATAAATGACAAAAAAAGGGCAAATTTGCCACAAGCAAGTCCCCCCACCCATTCCGATCTTTTTGTTTTAGGCTTTAACACCAATAAATAAATCAATTTTTTATTATTATTGCTCTTTTAAAAAGGACAGACATATTCTGATAGAATTTTGTCATTTACAAAAGGTACCCCTGACTCACTCAATAATGTCAAAAGGTACAAAAGATTCTTTTTTATCTCTTTTTTTACAGTGCAACGCAGTTTTTTATCAGTTTCTGTTCCGTAATTTTTTGTCAGTTTAATACTTTTGACCTGTTAAACGTTATATTTTTCGTTCAGTTTTCTCGTGTCATGTTTTTTTAAACATATACAAAATTATAAAAATACAAAAAAATAAAATACCACATAAAAAACGCAAAAAATCAGGAGGGTACAAATGGTGTTTCAGCAGGGTACATATAAAGCCTTTACAAAATTGTGATGCTGTAGTTTTTTTCAAGTTGATAATCAAATAAAATTGAATGTAAACAAAAATTAGGAAATCAGTATTTCAAGAAGTTAGTTTCGGGTTTTTTCGGTTTCGGATTGAGCGGTTCGGCTCGGTTCGTCGGTTTCACGGTTTTTTTGAACACCCCTATGTTTTAGTACCAACCACTCATGATCCTTGATTTTAAGATGATGTTCTTATTATAGAAATCCTTTTGTCTTCTTCCATATGTACATATTATTAAGTTTGAGCATTAACAAGTATGATTGCCTTCGCGTTGCTGCGAGTCGTTATTTTTTATTTTATTTATTTATTTATTTTGTGCGGGTTTATTTTTTCGGTCTCATATTTAATAGTTTGTTTTTTTTATATGGGCTTATGTGTTGGGCCTCATGTCGCGGGTATTTTAGGCGCGGGTTGCTGCGGGGCGTTATTTTTATTTTTTATTTTTTATTTATTTTGTGCGGGTTTATTTTTTCGGTCTCATGTTAATAGTTTGTTTTTTTATATGGGCTAATATGTTGGGCCTAATGTCGTGGGTATTTTTTGATCTGAGTAAATCAGTACTTTTGTAAAAAAAATTCTTATTTTGTGTCGAGCAATTTTTTTTTCATATTATTTTGTGGGGGTTTATTTTTTCGGTCTCAGGCCTCATGTCGCGGGTATTTTTTGATCTGAATAAATCAGTACTTTTGTAATTTTTTTTCTTATTTTGTGTCGACCAATTTTTTTTTTCATATTATTTTGTGCTGGTTTATTTTTCGGTCTCATGTTTAATAGTTTGTTTTTTTTATATGGGCTTATGTGTTGGGCATCATGTCGCGGGTATTTTTTGATCTGAATAAATTAGTATTTTTATAATTTTTTTTTCCTATTTTGTGCCGAGCAAAATTTTTTTATATTGCCTATAAAAAAAAGGTTAAATGGGCCGGCTCAAACTGGAAGCCCAATAGGCCGAACACTGTGGCACTGTAGCATTTTAGGCAGAAACGGTCGTTTCTTGCCTAAAATGAGTATATTTATAATGCAAACAGCTGTTTGGATTAGGGCAATCGGGCCAAAACTGTCTCGAACAGGTTCGACCGACCCGGGCTGCTAACCGAAGCATATTGGAATGGAGAACTAATATGCTCATTTGATTGTGGTTTTGTGTCAGGATTGGTTTGGTTTGCTTTAGGTGGGTTTTTTTTGGGTTTTGGCCTTAACTGAACCGATACCCACAAATAGCTAAAATTAATGACTGGATTGATCTTTGGTCAAATGGCTTATGTTGGACTAGTTCGGTCCTCTTTATCAGTTCGGATGGTGATGCTCAACCTTTGGTTGGTTGCTTTCAAACTTGGATGTGCCATTAAATATTAACAAGTTATCCACGCGGTACATCAACGAGAAAAAAGAGATAGATGATGGTTAAACATGTTGGCGTAATATATTTACGCACTACAAAAAAAGGAGTTATTTTGGATACTCTTTTTTTTTTATACTCTTTTTTTTTATACTAGAGGACCAATCTCAGCCATCCATCTAAAGAAAATGAAGAGAAAAGATTAATCCGCTTTTATTAATAAATTAATAATAATAACAATAAAATAGAACGGAGAGTCATTTTGGTCGTTTCGCGTCACACACCAACCACCCGCCCAAATCATTACTAACACTCTCATTTTCAGATCTCATCATTATTTTTTTTCTCTCTCACCAAACACACACTAAAAACACACACAACACACAGATTCAAATCTCAACCATTATTTTTTACACCGATCAAACAATACACACACTAAAAACAAACACTCATAAAAAATCATCCATAAATCGCATCAAAAAATGAAAGAAGATGTGGATGATGTTGCTGAAGAAAAATCTTAACGATTAAGCTTATATCTAAAGCATCGAGTAAAAAACCACCGAAATACAAGCTTAACATCACTAATTCAGGTATAAAACTCTTCATTTACATATTTTAATGTTATTTATGCATAAATGGTGAAACCTACTTTTTTTATATAATTTGTGATGAACATATTATGTTTTTTATTCAAATTATTGTGTTTATACAGTTTATAATGAAGAAATTTTGATGGTATTTTGATATTCAATGATGTTATAGTGACAAGTAAGCTTTAGATCAAGTATGTTGATGTTGATGAAGAAAATATGCGATTAGAAGTTAAGTTTTCACTATTTAGAAATGATTCGTTGATGATATTGTGATTTTAGAGACGAAACAGATATAGTATGACGTGTTAGTAAAAAATCACATATGATAAGTTGCCTAAAAAAATTGCAAAAACTTATATACTATATCATATATGATATAAGATAGGTTTTAAGCATTTATGGAGATTTTGTTGATTAAATTGGTTTGAAAAGTTAGTTGTGTATAATATCATATATGATAATATTCTTGAAAGTCTATATTATATATGCTATAAGTTTGATTTTAAGCGTTTATGGAGATTTTGTTAATTAAATTGGGTTGAAAAGCTAGTTGTGTGTATAATATCATATATGATAATCTGCTTGAAAGTTAACTTCTTTTACATTATAATATATCATATATGATAATCTGCTTGAAAGTTAACTTCTTTTACATTATAATATATCATATATGATAATGTGTTTGAAAATTAAATCAAATCTTTTTATTTGTGCAGAGAATGCTGTTTTCAAGGCATCTTGAACACCACAAGCATCCAAAGGCCTAAGAAGCTCAATGAAGAAGCTCATGAATTTTTATTTCACGGTTAAAATGTATTCTCTGTTTTTTTCTTGTAATCTCCGTATGGAGTTTTGAC
>BQNB010017579.1:0-57500 GCA_026074375.1 Tanacetum coccineum
CTAGAGTTGGTTTCATATTAAATGTACGTGTAACTATGTACGCGGAATAACCTGTTCGGATACCCGTAAAAGTTTAATTTACGTTAAAATTAGAATAATTATAAAGATATGAGGTTAAATAATGACCTTAAAAATACGAATTGTTACAGTCTTTCCCCGTTAAGGGAATTTCTCCCTAAAATTTAGTCGATCCTATTGCTAGAAAGTGCATAACTAATAGCCTAATAGCGATAAGTGTATAGAAGTATCCTGATCACATGAGCCTTATCCATCCTCGAGGAAACTCATCAAAAACCTTGAGTTGTGTAACAGCCGGAACCTAACTTAATTTCGCAACTCATCAAACAAGAACTTTCTTGAAATTAAGTTATGAATTGTTACACAATACAGTAAGAAATCCACACAACGGGATCCATAGGCAGGGCGCTACTTCCCTAAATAGTATTAGGTGCTACTTCCTAAATTGTACTATTCACCCATGATCCAAATCCAACCAATAAGACTCAAGAGAAGGGCGCTACTTCCCCAAATAGTATTGGGTGCTAATTCCCAAATTGTACTATTCACCCAAGGTTCAAATGCAACCATTAACATACGTGTACTCTCAAATCAATTTCAATCAAAACCATATAAAGGCATTTAAGAGTGCATTAAAATATGAAAATAATCCTTATGCATCAAAATAGTTTTATGCCAAGAATGGCCTTCCAACAAGTCGATATGACTGTTAGGATGCATCAAAATAACCTCCAACCATACTCTTGGCATGTTTCCAAAATAGGTTTCCAACAAGTTGACTAACAACTAGAGCTCAACTCCTAGTTGGATCTGAAAACTATTGGCTTAATAGCAATATAGAAATCGTAGTCATGTAGGAATCATCGTCTTATAGAAATCGACCACTAATACACAAAAAGTCATCTTAAGAAGTAAAATGATTATCCCAACTTAAAGTATCTGAAAATAAGATCTTTGAGTCTTTCTAGGATTGTTGAGTTCTTCCCAATAGATTCTTGGCTAGGGTCGATTTATGTCAATTATTTATCTCCTACTTTTGACCAACAAAGGGGTGAATGGAATGTACGCCCCTACAAGGCTTTGGGGAAGTGGATGTTGACTCTTGGTTTTCAACTTATTTAATTCCCAAAAGTCAAAGTACATTCGTAATAAAAAGGAATGAAAAGGCGTGGGTGGGATGATGAGATTTAGAGAGAAGTGTAGAGAGAAAAACAGAAGGTGTTGAGGTGTTAGAATAGATAACTCTTGCATGTGTGTAATGGGAAGTGGGGTAATCCTGTTAGGTCTTTGGAAGGTTTCGTACAAATGGAAGATCTTTGAGTTTCATCTCCTACGTATTCATAGTCGTAAGGAGTTTTAATTTTCTTCGGTGCGCTCTCCATGATTCTTGAGCACGTCTTCGTTTAACAAGGGAATTCGAACTCTCTTCTCATGGCAACGATATCAACCATAAGCTTCGACAGCTAGTCCATCCCTCAGTTGCGTCAGAACTTCTATGACTGAAAGGTATTGAGTCGATATAGAAAAGGAATAGTTCTCTAGTCCTAAGTTGCATCCACAAACAATCCTATTGGCTTCTACCTCTAGTAAATCTGACAAATGGTTTATTCTATGAGACCTTTCAAAAAAATTATAATCGAATCAAAGTATGCAGCAAAAATAACCGAAAATGGAAGAATCCTCCTATTGTTTGATGGATAAGATCAAAAGATTTAATCATGTACTCCATGAAATTTCTGAGAGTGGGATAATTGATATAGCAATTATCTCTATAGGTAAGCTTTTTAAAGAAAGGAGAGATATAAGGCAGGACGTGCAGGTGATCTTTCGGTTGAAGATATAATTGGGTCTAACAGGTGTTACTGACAAATGAATGATATACCAAAATTTGTTCCTGTGTTGCGCGTGTTTCCTCTTGGAGGGAGGGTTTTATGATTTTTCCCAAACGATTACTTAAGAAAATATCTGACCAAAATATAGTTCGATTGACGTGTATACAAATTATATAGCTTGATATTTATGATAATAACAATCATGCGAAAGAAGGGTTACACAAGTTTATATAGAGAAATATCGATAAATCTCCTCCCAAACATACTTTTAAAATTTTCCATAATGATAGTTACGCAAAATGATACATTTGAAAAAGTTCGTACTTCGTAGTAACTTTTAACAAAGTGGTTTTCTCATCATAATCCATAATAAAAAGAGTTTTTAATAAGAATGTATTTTAGGTAATGTTTAATAAATATTTAAAGTTTTGAAATCGTAATAGGTAAGTATAATAGAACTGTTACAAAAGGGTTTTAAATTTTAATAAAAACAATTTTTTTTCATACGGGGGTTAAATAATAATATATAACAAAAGTTGACATTTAAACGCATGTCATAGTACAAAGGGTTTGACACTTAAAATATTGCAACCGTTGAAAACTAGTGAAGTGCCATGCATAAAAAGGTATTCTAGAAAATGCTTTACTGATGTGAATTTGTTATCAAAAGACTTGACATAACTGAATTTTTACTATCTTCGCATGCTCATTAGAAAGAGAATTGTTATCATGGTTAACACAAATAACTTACTCAAGAATTACAAGGTCATTACTCTTCTAGTAGACCCTTTTGTTTCACAAGTCGTCCTCTAGATCGGGTTCATATGACGATACTACAAATGAGGTAACACTGCAGGGGGGTTCATTTCTGGGTAACTAATTACGTAATCCAACTCATCGGCTCAAAACGTGGTGTCGAATAGGGATGACTATGACATGTTTAAGGATGTCGTAAAAGTCTGGTAAGATTCTATCTTATCTATGCTTACTGTTCTAAATATTACCTCGAGGCATCCTATTACTCCAATAAATCCATGTTATATAATGTAACTATAATCACGTTGGCCAAGCGTCATAATACTTGAATCAGATAAGCATGCCTTTATTGTCATCGCATTCTAGGAGTGATTCAAATAACACATAGTATTCGCACGAATCAACAAGTATACATGTAATTGCACGTAGTTCTTAATATGCAGCTATATGAGGGTACTTAGGGTTATAGTTTAGGTCATCCACCTAGTTCTCTATAACCAATAGCTCTGATAAAAAACTGTCACACTTCGCCTCAGGCGGAAACGTGAGGCGTGACGGAGAGGAACCGTCATAAAGCATTGGTAAAATATAATAGAGAATTAATACATGAATATTCAACATAAAATGTCACAACGACATCAAATACAAGTTGAGACTTGCATTACGATGTAAATGCAATAACAACCTAATCATAATGCATTAAAATCCCACATGTCGGGACGACATACTAATGATTGACCCCAACAAGATTTCTTCTTAGGTCTCACTAAGACAAGTCACAAAGATTAACTCCTTAGGCTTCAGAAATCTTATCACCTGAAAATGAATACTTAAAATCATCAACATAAAGTTGATGAGCTCGTAGGTTTAAGCAGTAAACCCAATTGCTATGCATAATAAATTTTGATAGACAATAGTGAGTAAGATGTACACACATGTTCACTTAATTGAAATCACACGCGCACACAACTGAGCCTCATGACTTCACCACACATAATTCCATCGGATACTATTTACTATTGGACAAAGTACACACAAAAATACCAATGATGGGGGTGTCAATCCAAATAGTACTATCAATATATATATGATGGTTCCACATTGAACAGTTGTGTGTAATTGTATCCACATAATTGCATACACATCGTAAGACACATATTGCAATCAAAACGCACATCTTGTTCAAAAACATGAAAACATTGAATCACAGCATAAAAATATTTAAAAACATCATTTGAGTATCAATTTCCCCTAAGAAAAACATAAGTATAAAGGGGCTACGAAAACTCACCTTATGCAAAATGATAATCTAATAAGAATAAAAATGTCGAGAAGCCGAGAAAATATCCTAAAAGCAACCTAAAATAAAGTTGTGTCTTATGATTTATAAATATTACGCGAATAAATTTAAATAAGTTTTTATAAAGTTTTATATATAGATTATAACATTGTACTTAAAGTTTTATAAAATTTATAAAACATTAGGTACTAGTTTTTACCATTTTGTAAACTTTTACAATCCCTAAAATATAAGTTGATAGCTTTTTAGATTTTTGACCCGGCTTTATAAGTCCGTGTCTCCTAAACTGTAAATAGTCTCGATTCGGTTTTTATGTCCATGAAAAGGTAAATGAGTATATTTATCCAATATGTGGGTTCGACCACCTAATTGTTTTATATAAATGAGGTCAAATGGTCAAAATATTATCACGTGTCAAGGCTGACATTTTCTAGAATACAACAGTCTCGGAAAAATGTTCGTAACTCTCAAACTACATGTCTGTTAGGGCTCGTTCAACTTGCTAAATTTAAGTTAAAGAGTCCTATACATTTTGTCTTTTTACACACCAACAGTGGGTTCGATACAATTTTTTAGAGTTATTAACCATTCAAATTTGGTGTGCAGTTTTTGACTACTTTCACCATTTATTTTCTAGTTCAATCATCGGGTATCATCATGACGAGTGCCACCTGGGGAATCAAAGCTAAGACATAGATCTATAAATATATATTTTTACATAAGCTTCATGGTCTACTAATTTTTATAAACTACTCTACCATTGCTACTGATCAAAACTGTCCCAATTATTCTTGATAAAATCATGTTTTTCTATACTCTTTCTTGATTCAAAACTAAGTACAATGCAAAATCATATAAAATAAGTACATGAAATATGTATAATACATATTAATCTTAGAAAATAAATAAAGAACATAAATATATTACAAGTGAAAAATAAGAAAAACAATGTTCCTTACAAAAGAGAATGTTGTGAAATGATATGAATAAGAACTCAAACCAAGACTTTAACTAGATCTTTAAACCCAACCAAAATTCCTTGCAAGCTTATATAACCATAATGAAAACAATATTTAACCCAAGAGAATGATGTGTTATGGTTGTGTTTGAGGTGATTTTAACCCTAGAACATAAGAATCACCAAGCTCTCTTAGCAATGATCAAAGATGAATTTGGTATTTGTGTTGGTGTTTAAGGGCGAAACACAAGAGAGACAAAGAAGGAGTATTGTGAGATCTATGAGTGAATGTGTGAGGGTGTTGAATAAGGTTACCAAGGCATGCAAATACATGCATAATACCATGAACAAGTGTCCAAGGTATTTGCAATTGTATAACACATGCTAGAGAGATTAACCCACCACATGGACAAGTGACCAAGTGGTTAGGACGTGTACAAGCAAAGGAAGAGATGCAAAATAGTTTAGTTTTTATGTTAAATTTTGTTTTGGGTGGGTATTATTTAGGCTAATGTACAAAAAGGTAGGATATTGCAAGAGTTTAAAATGCAAAACGTGAAGGGTAAACGCAAAAGTGAAAAATAAAAATACAACATATAAGGTACATATGTAAAATAATAAAAATGGATAGAGCATGTAAACTATTATTTAGTCTAGAGTTAGGTTCACATTTAATGTATGTTTAAAATGCTTTTTAATGAATTAATAATATTAGAAATAGTCTTATGCATGCAAAGTAGTAGTAACAAGTGTCCTTGTTAGGACACTAAGCTTAGATGCATGACATGCTCATGGGACAAGTGTCCCATGAGGTGTGTTTACACCAAAAATTTGTTTTATTATAATGCTAAGTGTAGTATACAAAAAGGCTAATGGTGCAAAGGTTGTGCATACTTGAGCTAAAAACGCAAAACGTGAAAGGTTTACGTAAACACAGAAAATAAAAGTACGACATATAAAATATATATGCAAGATGGTCAAAGTACATAAACATGTAGTCTAAACGTAGTCTAGAGTTGGTTTCATATTAAATGTGTGTGTTATTACGTACGCGAAATGACCTGTCTTGTTACCCGTAATAGTTTAATTTACGCGAAAAATAAAATAATTATAAAAATACAAGGTTAAATAATGACCTTAAAAATACAAATTATTACAGTAACCGTAAACCAGATCTCAAGTTTCTTCATGTATTTGATTCATTGTGTTATCCGACCAAAGATGGTGAAGATCTTGGAAAACTAAAATCGAAAGCAGACATTGGTATTTTCATTTGTTATTCTATAGCCAAGAAGGCATACCGGATCTATAACACGAGAAAAAGACTGGTCATGGATACAATACATGTTAAATTTATGAGTTGACCGCTATGGCTTATGAACAATTCATTTCAGGACACGAGCCTTAGTTATTGACTTTTGGACAAATCAATTTAGGACTCGTGCCAAACCCTACTCTTTCAACATCAGGCAATCCACCGTCAAAGAAGGAATTAGATATTCTATTTCAACCTATATTTGATGAGTACTTCAAACCAACACCAAGTGTTGTATCTTCAACCATTTCCACTGCAACTCTATCTCAAGAAACAACTGGGGAAACTTCTTCAACTACAATTGATCAAGATGCTCCTTCACCAAGTAATACACCAATCACCGACAACAAAGTAACTCCAATACATGACAACAATGTTGAAGAAAAAAACCAAGAAAATCAAGATACATAGTTTGATAGCGACACATTTACTAATCCTTTTGCACCACCGGAAACTAGTTCAGAAGAATCATCAACAAGGAATGTTGATCCATCAAACATGCACACTTTCAATCAATTGTATTCTCACACAAGAAAATGGACAAAGGATCATCCATTGGAAACTATCATTGGAAATCCCTCAAAACCTAGTTCAACTGGACACAACTACAGACCGCTGCTATGTGGTGGTTATGAAAGAATCAAGTTGGATTGAAGCCATGCAAAAGGAAATTCATAAATTTGATCGACTTCAAGTGTGGTAATTAGTACCTAGCCCTTCAAATGTCATGCTTATTAATGGATCTTCCAGGTCAAGTTAGATAAATATGGGGGTGTACTGAAGAACAAAGCTCGGTTAGTGGTAAAAGGGTATCGTCAAGAGGAATGGATTGACTTTGAGGAATCATTTGCACCGTTTGCACATATCAAAGCTATCAGAATCTTCATTACATACGCCGCTCATTAGAACATGACAGTCTATCAGATGAATGTAAAAACTACATTTCTGAATAGGGTATTGAAAGAAGATGTATACGTGAGTCAACTAGAGGGGTTCGTTGATCAAGATCATCCAAACTATGTGTTCAGTTTGAAGAAAGCTCTATATGGGTTAAAGCAGAATCCACATGCTTGGTATGACATACTCTCGAAATTCCTACTCAGTCAAAAATTCGTTAAAGGTGTGGTGGATCCAACACCTTTTACTCGGAAGGAAGGCAATGACATCATTTTGGTGCAACTTTATGTCGATGATATAATATTTGCTTCTACAAAAACAAAATTTTCAAAACGTTTTCCAAAGAAATGAGCTCTAGATTTAAGATGTCGATGATGGGAAAATGTCTTTCTTTTTATGATTACAAGTTTCTCAAAGTCCTAGAGTATGCTTTAGAAATGCTAGAGAAATATGAAATGGAATCAAGTGATGATGTGGACACTCCAATGGTGGAGCGTTGCAAACTGGATGATGACCCACAAGGGACTCTAGTTGACCCTACTCGATAAAAAAGTATGGTTGGCTCCCTTATGTATCTTATAGCTAGTAGACCTGACCTTGTTTTTGTTGTCTTTATGTGTGCATGGTACCAGGAAATGCCTACTGAAAAGCACTTAACTATGGTTAAACGGGTCTTTCAATACCTCAAAAGAATCATAAATTTGGGTCTTTGGTATTCGAAGGACACCAACATTAGACTAACAGCTTTTGTAGACGATGACCATGCAGGTTGTCAAAATACTAGAAGGAGTACATAATGAAGTGCACATTTTTGGGAGAAAATTTGATGAGCTGGTCATCCAAGAAACAAAAGTGTACTGGTATATCAAGGATAGAGGCTGAATACATATCCTTATCTGAATGTTGTACACAAATCTTATGGATTTGATTATAGTTGACAGATTATGGATTCGAATTCCTCTGTATTGTGACTCCAAAAGTGAAATAGCTCTATCTTGTAACTCTATGCAATACTCAAGGACAAAGCACATCATTGTTCAATATCATTTCATTAAGGAGCAAGTGAAGAATAGAACGGTTGAGTTATATTTTGTTAAGACAAGATACCAACTGGCGGATATTCACATAGGCGAAAGAAAGAGAACAATTCAAATTTCTGATCAGCCGTCTTGGAATGCAAAGAATCACTTCAGAGAAGCTCAAAAGTCCTGCAGTATCTGATGAAGAATAACATTTTTCTCTCTTCTTGTATATTATGTAAATATGTATTCAAAAAGACCAAAAAGTGTTTTCACTTTAAAAATACTTTTTCAAAAAGAAAATACAAATATATAAAACCAGAAATACAAAATATAAAATTAGAAAATCTCAAAAATACAAAAATAATCTTTTCGACATGTCTCTCGTAATCGATAATATTTACGACGCTAGAAATGTCGTTTAATAATGGCACGGGATTATAAATAAAGTTCAAACGAAAGTTTAAATGTTTTTAAAACATGTCATTTCAATTATTCTATGCCTTGTGTACAATTCAGTGCACAACCCGGGCTCCTCAAGTAAAGAAAAGTGTATGTGCCAGTGAATTTATTCTTCAAAAAAGAGAAATCTTCTTTGACTCGAGCAATTTTTCTCAGAAAGGTTTTATAAATCATGCTCGGGTTACTCACTCAAAAGTTAGAATAAAAACATAATCAATTTCTTCATCAAGATTGTTAATACAAATATTCGCGTAAAAACGATATTTACATTTAATGATCTTCGTGTTTTGATAATAACAAATATAATGTCATACTGCGTAAAAGTTTACGTAAACAAGTTATTTAGTTGTAAGTTTACTTGACGACGACAAATCACTTAAGGTATGAATATGACATTATTAAACGTAGTTAGTGATTAAAGAAAAATATTTTCTATTGCACTTAAACTTAATCATTTGCATAAACCTTTCTAATCAAATGATTTTAAGTAAACACATGATTAAATTTAAGCTAGTTATATTAATAATGTAAGACAAAATAGGATTAACCATAAGTGGAAACAATCTTTCCAAATCTTTTAAAATCATCCCAAATCTAGAAATTTTTTTCTTATTTATGTTAAAAAAATATTTTCCTTCTAGAAGAATCTAATAAATCTAATATTTAAGTACATAAGAATATTTTGTTAAGATTTGGGGTTAATTACAAAAAGACAAAATATGTCCCAGCTGCAACTTACGGATCCAGCAAAACCAAGAGACAAATCCAGGTAATGATGGATTTGTGGATCCGTGCATCCAGCTGTGTGGACCAGATTTGAATTTTAAATGTACCTATAAATACCAACCTCATGTCTTTATTTTAGACAACTCTTTCCAATATTTTTCTTTCTAGCTTTTTCATTTTCATATATTCTTTTATCATTATGCTTGTTTCATAATCCGTTACACGTGATCAAATTATTCCACTCTTTAGTGAAGAACACTAACGAAGACGTAAAGCTTCAAGTGTTATTAGTTTAGTTGTGTCATCATGTTTGTGATATCTATCTATCTTGTATTTCTTGTGATGTGTGTTATGAGTTGTGTGTTGTATAGTTGTGTAGTTGTGTATATCATATGTGTATGATAGGTTAGTATTTTATGCCTTAAAATACTTAGTGTGTTGGATTGGTTCTATCTTGAAGTAGAACTCGGTATTTACCTTAGCACCAGGAAAAGTGTAAGTGACGTGTACCGTTTTCTCCGCCTAAAGGGAGCTTGTTGACATAGTGAAGAAAACTCTAAAGTTGGGTACTTGGGGAGCAGAGTTGGGCAAAGAGGAGCTTCATTACCAAACTACTATAAATCATTGTGTCATCGGTTTGATCTTTCCTATCTTTACTCATTTATATTCCGCATTTACTTATTCATTTATTACGTCGCTATCATATACACTTGTGTATATCTCTTGACTACACATAAGTAGACAATCTAAGTATTAATTTTTAAAATGTTAAAACTATTCAACCCCCCTTCTAGTTTTCACAATTGGTATCAGAAGCCAAGGTCACCTAAGATCTTTAACGTATATTGTACATTAAAGCTTGTATCGATCTATGTATTTCGATAAATATCTATAAGGGCAATCTATGTAAAGACTACCACTTTTCGAAAGCGATTGTTTTATATATTGGAAAAATAGATTTGAAACTTATGTGAAAGCAAAAGATTTAGATCTTTGGCATATTATCATGAATGGTGATTTTCCACCGGTTGCCCGAAATAAAGTCACCCAAGTTTTAGAGGTTGATCCTTTTGAAGAACAAGATGACAATATTAAAAGAAAACTTGCTAAAAATAATAAAGCTAAAATGGTTCTTTATAATGCTTTACCTAAAAAGGAATATTTAAGAGTTTTTATGTGTAAAACAGCTAAAGATATTCGGAAATTGTTGTTAATCACACATCAAGGTAATAGCCAAGTAAAGGATAATAAAATTGATATTCTTGTTCAACAATATGAACAATTTACTATCCTTGAAGAAGAATATATTGATAGCGGTTTTGATAGATTTAACACTATTATTACTAGTCTTAAAGCTCTTGATGAAGGTTTTCTAGCAAGAACTATGTTAAGAAGTTTCTTAGGGCTCTACATCCTAAATGGAGAGCAAAGGTTACGGCAATTGAAGGATCAAAAGATTTGTCATCACTAGCTTTAGACAAGCTTATCGGTAATCTAAAAGTACATGAATTATTCATGGAATAAGATTCTGAAATTCATAAGGGCAAAATGGAAAGGGTTAAGTTAATTGCCTTAAAAGCTAAGAAAGAGTCTAGTTATGATGAAACTTTGACATCTGAAAGCGATGATGAAGAATATGCTATGGCCATAAGGAAATTTAAAAGATTCTTTAGAAGAAAGGGTAGATTTGTTAGGCAACTACGAAAAGAAAAGAAGTCATTCCGGCAAAGGGAAGATAAGATAAGCAAGAGTGATAGGAAATGCTTTAGATGCAGTGATCCTAATAATCTCACTGGCGAATGTCCAAAGCATCAACAAAACAAGGACCAAAAGGCGTTCATTGGAGGTTCTTTGAGCGATAGCAAAAATGAAGCCAAAGACAATACCAACGATGAAACTTGTCTCATGGCTCAATCGTTAAATGAGGTAACTCTTGACTTTTTTCATTATAGTGATAATGCTTGTTCTCTTTATGACAATAATATGCAATTTGAATATGATAACCTATGTGAAATTAGCTTAAAAATCATCAACAAGAATAAAATTTTGAAAAATAAAATAGATCTTTTAGAAAAAGAAATTTTAGATTTGAATGAGAAAATTAAGAAACTTGAGAGAAACAAAGCAATTGACATTGCTTGTGAGTCATGTCAAATACTTAAGTTAGAAAACGCTAAACTTAAGGAAACTCAAGTAAAATTTGTAAAATTTGATACAAGCGCTAATTCACTAAGAGAAATGTTAAATATTCAAAAGTCACCTAGTTGTAAAATAGGTTTGGATTTGATAGTAGTAAAGCGTCAACTAGCAGAACAAAACCCATTAGCTTTGTTGGGCCATCCACTGGAAATGCAACCAATGGATCTACCATTAAGGCAGACGGATCCGTCGAGGAGTGAAAAAGTGGCAGAACATATTTTTAGCCCACCTATGTCTTTGCGATCAGATTTTATTATTACTAGAAAGAAACTAATACATAACAAGATACAAGAGTCAAAGAAATCATCTCTAAAACCATCTCTTAAGAGTGGTACAGGTTTTGTCAAAACCGAGTCTAGATCTAAAATACCTCCACCTAGAAAAAATAATTCTTCTCAACAAAGATACAACACACCTCAAGCTAGAAGAACCTTTAACGGACCAATTCATCAAAATTATTATCCTATGAATTAGAATAACAATCAAAATCAAGGTTTTGTACATATGGGAAATTGTATCCCATTTCAATATCATAATCAATTGCAAAAAATGCAAGGGATGTATAACACTAACGTTTTTGGACCCATGGGATATTAGGGACCAAGCGCTTGAGTTTGTTTTTGCTTAATTAGGTATGCTTGAGAACTTGTTTGCAGCCGGACGAATAGATTAAAGATAACGGTTGCTCTAAACACATGATGGAAAACAAAAGTCTATTCTCAACCTAAAAAGCATACGATAGAGGTAATGCTATTTTTGGAAGTTACTTAAAAGGAAAGATCATTGGCAAAGGTACGATTTCTAATGACTCTCTTACTATATCAAACGTAGAACACGTTGATAACTTAGCTTTTAATTTACTTAGTGTCGGTCAAATTTGTGATAATAAGTGTAAGGTTTTATTCACGGAAGATGGTAGTGAAATAATTAAAGATGATAAAGTCATAGGAAATAGGATTAGGAAAAACGGTTTATATGTCATGAAATTAGGAAATAAGTCACAAGAAAAATTATGTCTTGCCACGGTAGTAGATAATTCTACCTTATGGCATAGAAGACTTGGTCACGCGAATATGCGTTTAATCCAAACTTTTTCATCCAAAGAAATGGTTAGGAATTTACCTAAACTAAAATATGATAAACATTTTTGCAATGCTTGCAAAATTAGAAAACAAGCTCATGCAAGTCATAAAGCTAAAAACTTGGTATATACTAATAGATGTTTAAAACTTTTGCATATGGACTTATTTGGTCCATCCACTATTAAAAGTTACTGGGGTAACTTATATACTTTGGTAATAGTAGATGATTATTCAAGATATACTTGGACAAAAATTTTAAAAACCAAAAGTGAAGCTTGTGAGAAATTTGAAGTATTAAGTAAGAAAATACAAAATCAACTAGGATGTTCTATAGTTGCTATTAGAATGGATCATGGTCGGGAATTTGATAACGAAGTACAATTTGGAGCTTTTTGTGATGCACAAGGCATTAATCACAATTTCTCGCCTCCTCGTACTTCGCAATCAAATGGGGTAGTTGAAAAAAAGAATTGCATATTACAAGAGATGTCTAGGACTATGCTAAATGAACAATCCATTCCTTAAAAGTTTTGGTGCAACGTCGTTGACACTTCAACTTACATTCTTAATAGAATATTAATTCGACCAATTCTAGGAAAAACCCTTTATGAAATATATAGAGGTAGGAAACCTTCTTTAGAATATTTTAAAGTATTTGGAAGCAAGTGCTTCATATTAAATACTAAAGATTATTTAACCAAGTTTGACCCAAACTCATACGAAGATGTTTTTCTAGGATATTCTCAAAATAACAAAGCTTACATTATTTTAAATAAGCACGCCATGAAAGTCGAAGAATCACTCAACGTGACATTCGATGAAATTTCTCCTCCCACCAAGTTGTCACCATTGATTGATGATGATGTTGGTGAAGAAGAAGCTATTAAAAATAATATTAAAGTAGTAAATAATAATAACATTGAAGACGAGTCCATAGAAGTAAACGATATCATTAACATTAAAGAGTCTAAAAATCACCCATTAGGACAAGTAATAGGAAGTCTTAATCAAAGAACATTAAGATCACAAGCCCAAAATCAAAGTAATTTCTTTTGTTTCATCTCAACCATAGAAACAAAGAATGTCAATGAGGCATTAGGAGATAAAAGTGGGGTTGTAGCCATGCAATAGGAGCTAAACCAATTTATAGCTAATGATGTTTGGGATTTAGTGCCTCTACCTAAGAATCAACCGATTATTAGAACAAAATGGGTATATAGGAATATGTTAGATGAAAACGGAATTATGTCTAGGAATAAGGCTAAATTATTAGCACAAGAGTATAATCAACAAGAAGGTATAGATTATGATTATACATACGCACCGGTAGCTAGATTAGAGTCTATTAGAATACTTCTTGCTATTGCTTGGGCAAATGATTTTAAATTATATCAAATGGATGCAAAAAGTGCTTTTATAAACGAAGAGGTTTACGTTGCTCAACCTCTGGGTTTTATTGATTTTGAAAAACCAAATTATGTCTATAAACTCAAAAAGGCTTTATACGGTCTTAAGCAAGCTCCTAAGGCTTAGTATGATAAACTAAAAGCATTTTTACTAAAACATAAGTTTTTCATGGGAATGGCTGATAATACTCTTTTCACAAAAAATTTAAATCACATCTCATTATTGTTCAAATATATGTCGATGACATTATATTTGGATCCACGTGTCAAAACTTGTGTGATGATTTTATGAAAATCATGCACGATGAGTTTGAGATGAGTATGATGAGGGAGTTAAACTTCTTCTTGGGTCTTCAAATAAAACAAATGGGAGACGGGATATTTTTCAATCAATCCAAGTACATCAAGGAAGATTCCAAACCAACCAAGACGCCGATTTCGACGGAGATCAAGCTCACCAAAAATGACGAAGCCAAATTCATGGATATCACTAAATATCAAGGTATGATTGGTAGTTTACTTTATTTAACTACTAGTAGGACCGATATTATGTTTAATGTTTGCTTATGTGCGCGTTTTTAAGAAAATCCTAAAACTACCCACTTAGAAGCCGTTGAGCATATATTTAGATATATTAGGGGTACTACTCACTTAGTATTACGGTATCTGAAAGGAATCGGTATAGAAACTATAGTTTACGCCGACTCTGACCACGCGGGAGACTACGTTGATTGAAAGAGCACTAGTGGCGTTTGTATGTTCATGGGATGTTGTCTAACATCTTAGTTCTCTAAGAAACAAACGAACATTGCTATATCTATGACTAAAGCCGAATATGTTTCCGCCAAAAAGGCATGTCAACAAGTACTATGGATGAAACAAGCTCTCATCGACTATGACATACGACTCAACGACATTTTGATCATGTGCGACAATAAAGGCGCCATCGACTTAAGTGAAAACCATGTCCAACATTCTAGGTCTAAACATATAGAAATACATCACCACTTCCTTTACAACAACGTCCAAAAGGACAACATTTCTATCGAGAAAGTTTCATCCAAAGATAACCTAGCCGATATATTAACTATGCCCTTAAAACGCGAAATATTTAATTACATAAGATTAGGATTAGGAATGATAGAACTCATCATGGATAGTGATCCTCCATCCTCACAAAAATAATCATAAGCAGAAATCTAATGAAAAATTAATCATTATTCAAAAGATGTTAATTCTCATTACACGTTCCAATTACCAATTTTGAATCATGAACATAATCGAGATTAGAATTTTACAAGATTACAAAAATTTCATTAAAATAACCATAGATATTTTCCATGTCTACATGTACACCCTTTAGAGGTTACTACATGAAGTTACGAAATCGATTGAAAAGACGAAAAGAATAATCATCAAGTTGCAACTCACCCTTGTGCTGATGATGTTTTGTTACGTCTAAATGTACATAAGTCTTGTGTTATTAGCAATGGTAAAAAATATGCTAAAATCTAACCCACTCCTAGTACCAATTTTGAATCATAGATATTTTCACAAAATTTATGCACAATTTAGGCTAAATTATAGTAATGTATAACTACTTTGCTTCCTGTAGATACTAGGATTGCATAATTGACTAAGTTAGTAAAAATGAAATTTCGTCAAAACCCCAAATTTTGTTTTTTAAACAAAATTCTCACGCTTAGGTGTTCTCAAAACCAATGTTGGTTAACTTCATTGTTAATACAACGTAAAAACATTTTCATCATGCATTTGATCTCATGAATGTTTATACAAAATGCACAAATAATGTTCATTGTCGTTCCATTCGACTAAGAGCAATATTAAACTTAGGAGTGTGTTAAGGTTTGCTAAATACTATTATTATTTTTCTTTTTGTTCGAGTCAAGCAAATCACACCTTCACATTGTTTTCATATAGACACACACTTAGTAATCTCATGATATTTCCTTTATGGCAATTTCTTATTAAAATCACTATAAAATATACATAGGTACCAAAATGCTAAGCGAATATCAACAAGATTACAAGAAAACACTTGCTTACGCTCCAAAAATCTATAATAATCCCAACATGTTAGAACCACTCAAGGATATCTATAGAGCCCTTGAAAGTAGGTATATTCACGAGGGGAGAACGATTGACCCTACCTTCTATCAAGACCTAAATGACGAATCCTTAGAAAAATTCACCAACCTAGGCTTTGTTTGTTTACTCTCTTTAGATGAGCAAATATGTCCTAGGTTTATCATGGATTTTTACAAAACCCTTCGTCTAGATAGAAACCTCAATGACAATCATCTCTTTATTCAATTTGACATCAATGGACATCCATTTAACCTCTCTCTTGACCAATTTTTTGAGCTAACCTCCCTGCCAAATCAAGGAATATGTCTTTACTCTAATGCTTGGTCTCTTGAACAACTTGAAAGACCTTAGAAAAAATTCCCCCTACAACTCAACCTGTGATAACCGGTAACTATTCCTGGGTTAAGTATTATAAAATATTATGATTATATATATCGGAGTCTTTTGATTTTGTCGGTTTTCTTGGAGAAAGCCAAAAAGTTAACTTCGGTTGACCTATTTTACGTAAAAATGGTTACGGTTTAATCGGATTTTGAGAGAGTCATAGAAATAGTAAGAGAATCACCTTTGATTCGTCATTCCGCTTTAGAATGGTTATGTGGTCATTCGGTGCTTTCTGGGAAGTTATCCCGCGTTTAGCAGAAATCGTCACGCAGCACGTACCGGCACGGCAGTAAATTTGAAAATGTGTTTATGAGTTTTGGGTGGATTGAAATATCTCATAAGTTGGTTAAATGTTAGATAAAACGTAAATCGTTGAGGTGTGAATTGAAAGTTATCAGAAAAAGGGCGTTTTCCTGAAATTCGGTAAAAGACTGTACGGTCGTTAAAGTGAAAACTTTGGGCAAGTCAAAAGTGTCAAGTTGAATTTTGGACGTTGGAACATTTTTAAAAATGATGGGAAAGGTTCGGTTTAGTTTAAACCAAAACTTGTGTTTTCGGTCCTGACGCGACCGATAACGTTCTAAAAGAATTTTTAGGAGATTTAAATTAGAAAATGGTGTCAAGTAAATACTCTAGATTATTGGAAAAATAAATTTAAACACAATAAAAATACTAACTAAATCCAGATAACATTTTTACTTAGCGAGAATTGAGTTTTTAGAGAACCCGACACAAAAACGAGACACCCCAAGCATCATAGGATGCTAACCGGTTAGGGACAAGAAGAGGGAGACACCAAGGCTTAGTTTTAGCTACTTGGTCCCGTCATGGTACAAAATGTTTTGTCTTAAGCCTCAAACATGCATTTCACACCATTTCAAAATCAAACAAAATTTTTTGTCTCTCCCCTCTTTCTCGCAACTACAAGGACCAAGAAACATAAAAATTTTGAAGATTTAGCAAGAAAACATGTTTATAATCAATAGTGGGTTGGAGTTAGATAGTTTTGGGTTGTAGAAACGATTTGGGTTTATTTATTCGCGTGAAAACCGAACCAAGAAACAAGGAATGGACACTTTTAAGTTTTGGTTGTGGTGGTGAATTTATTTTGGAGTATAATGCTTATTTTGGGGCTTATTTTTGAAATTTGCTTAAAAGTAAGCTCACATAGGGCTTATTTGTTTATCTTTGAGCTTATTCGGTTTTGGCTATGTTCAGTTTGGGCTCGGCCCAACCATCCTACGAGGTGGGCTCGTGCTAGTCTCGGCCCAACAAGAGAAAAGGGGCTTGGTCTATTTATTTTGGCTTATAGGTTATTTGTTCGAGCTTATTCAGTTTGGCTTATTAGCCTCGGCTCATTTATTTATGGCTTATTCGGTTTAGAGCTTATTGACTTGGCTTTTATGTTACGGCTAATAGCTTATTTGACTTTTGACTTATATTTGGTTTCGAGCTTATTATTTTCGGCTTATATATTAGTCTTATGGCTTTGAGGATTTCATCTTATATATTGGGCTTATGGCTTTGTGGGTTTCGGCTTATATAATGGGCTTATGGTTTAATGGGCTTTGGTCCATTTGAATTATTATATGGACTTATATATTTTCATGGTATTGGGCTTAAGTTTAGGCTTCGGCCCAATAAAGAATAAATGTATTGATTTGAAAACTATCGGACTAAATAAAATTCCTTAATGGGCCAGGAGGCTCAATGACTAATAAAAAGGACTAATTGACTCAACTAGAAGCTAAAATAACTATGTGGGATTTTTCAAATGGTAGTGGGTTGACATTTGGGCTTTCAGGTCTAATAAAGGAAAATTTGATTGTTGGATAACTAAAACGGATGAATGGATTTATAAAAACATACGGAAATGGAAAATGGTCAACGCTTTTGGTTATGGACATTGTTTGGTTAAACGCTTTGAAATGTTAGGACTTAGTCGGAAACTTGTTGAAGTCATTGAAATATAAGGTTTAAAAACCTTGGAGATCTTTTATAAACGAACGGGTCATGTAAAAATTTTGTGAAAATAAAACACTTAGAAAATGTTTTCAAATGAATACTTGTGCAAACCGACAAGAAGATGAAAAGTGACTTTTGTAAGCATTAGTGTTGAGATTAAACGATTTAATCCCGAATATAATAAGACGATATGATTTTCTTTATACTTATTCTCTTTATACTTATTTCGCCTAGCCCGATGAAAAGACGAATTAATAATAAAATATTATTTTATTCTATTTTTTTAAGTATTTGTATTATATATATATATATATATATATATATATATAAACATACTTATATGTATCTTATCGACTTCGAGATGCCTATTCGCTTATTTTGATCTTTGAATTCACACGTTTTTCTCGTCAGATTTTCTTAGGTCGTTTGGTTAGTTGTTTTCGTTTTTATTATTGGCTATGTTCTGAGTATTCGGTGTCGATGTCGCACTTAGTCCAAGTGCATTGAGTCGTTTTGCGTAACCGCCACACAACCATGCTTTTGGATAAAGGTTTTGAAACAATCGTAAAGGTTTGTAATGAGGATACGAATTTGGAAATAAAGATAAAGGATTTGTTAAAAGGAGAAGGATTTCGTGTAAGTAAAGGATGAACGCTTGTATAATAAGATAACTTTGTACACATATCTATGAGGTAAAATTTATGTTAGGTCGTGGTCGGGTGCTGCTGAGCGTGCGTTGAGATTATTTGTACGTTGCTTATTGTGATTTGTGCGGTTGCTATCTGTTGCTATTGAGGTGAGTTCTCGTAGCCCTACTTTTTACTGTTTTTCCGTTGGGGGAAAATGATAATCAAATGTGTTTTGAACTGTTTTCTTAACTGTGCAAAACATGATTTCGTTTTTGGGATAATCTATGTTCTTATGACTGCTATGTGAATGATATGCGTTGGTATGCTATGTTGTGTGATCTTTCTGTGTGTTTCTTCACCCTAATTAGCTCCAACTACTAGGCTTTAGGCGTGGTATGTCATCGGGGTTGCGACCCTAAGAGCGTTGATACACGCTGGTGATCAGACTAGCGGTGATGCTAGGTCTTTGTACATGATTAGCGGGGATGCTAAGTCATGGGTTTGTGATCTCTTGCATATATTCATTGTCATATAGTATAATTGTCCAACCGTATGAGATATTGGCACAGCGACTGGGTTTTGAGTCAAAACCTACGAGCTCACCAACATTAATTGAAGATTTATTTGATTTTCATCAACACATAAAATTCTTTGCTCAGAGTAATGTTCATATACTCTGTGTCTTGTTGTACTTCTATTGTTTGAATAGAGTACTTCTGCGGGAACAAGATTTGATCGCCTTTCTCTTGATATTTCAAGCTTTCTTTCTGGGTCTACAGTTGTTTCAAGAGTTCGATTGTAATTATTCCTTCCAAACACTCTTCTTGTTGTTCTAGCTACTTGATGCCTGTTTCGGGCCATTTAAAGGTAGCCAAGATAAAAATTCCTGGCAACGTAATTTTCATCTTGGTATCAGAGCTTTGAATCAAAACGTTCTTAGCTCTATGGAAGGCTAAACCCTTCAGGTATATTCAGGAAAAGCAGTAAAGGTATTATTCTATCAATAATTTGTATTTCTGCGGTAACATTTCTATTAAAAATTTCATAAAACCACTTGTTTTTTATAAAAGACAGCGCAATTGCTTCTTTATAAAAAGTACCGTATGAGACGGGAAAAGTTTTATAGTTAACCGTTTGGTGAATCTAAAAATAAATTTGTAAATATATCCTTTGAAGTTTTTAATGTTATGTCCGAGCGCTTTGAGCAAGAAATACAGTATTGGTACGATAATTCACGAACTGTAGATCCTGAATATATCACCTTTAACGAAACTAGTCCTAAACCTACATCAACCGATTTAGCTAATAATTTAACCTGTGTTTATAATCGCTTAAATCTCTTTTCTAAAGTAGCACTCAAAAATTACAAAAGTATTTCTGAAAAACAAAAAGAACTTGAGTCTAGAATCCAAAGTTGTCAAGAAAAGCTTGAATCTTGTGAGGAATTACTAAGAAAAACACAGAGTGAAACCAAAAAAAGCCTTCAACAGATCTCAATTGAGATCCAACAGTCCAAACCACTCACTAAAAGAGAAGTCTTGAACCTTGTTTAAGAAATAGTTGAGCAACCAAAGTTAGTCAAAAAAGAAGCCCTTAGACTACCAGAAGATCTTAATCAGAAGATCCAGAAGGTTAAACACCTTATTTACGAAGTCAAGAAACTTATCACTGGATGAGTCTTGCCAATCAAAAGGCAACTACTGAATATCAAGAAGCTATACAAGCCACTGAAGACCTTGAATCACCAGCAGTTGGTTTTGCAAAAACATCTGATTACAAAGGAGGATTGGTTGTTCAAGTAAACGCTGTTATAAAACAAAATAACACTTTACTTTATTTGGCCACTAAGCAGAGTCAGAAGTTAGTTGAGCTCGAAGAAAAGTTTGACAAGCTCAAACAGGAAATTCATACGATTATAGAAAAAGAAGTTCAGCCTGCTGACCTTGAAGACTCAATATCAAGCCTAGCCAAAAGACTTGATAATTTCTCCATCAGTGGAAAACTCCCTGTGAAAAGAATAGACGGAAAAATACACGTCTTTGAAGATCCTAATAAAATCTTTAAAGAACAGTTTGAAAAAGAGTCAAAGAAATGACTTCCAGAAGACCAAGCATCCTAAACAGAAGTTCTACACAAACACAAACAGAACTTCCAACTCAAGAAGATCAAATCCGCGGCTACCGACAAATGGCCCGAAACAGGCATCAAGTAGCTAGAACAACAAGAAGAGTGTTTGGAAGGAATAATTACAATCGAACTCTTGAAACAGCTGTAGACCCAGAAAGACAGCTTGAAATATCAAGAGAAAGGCGAGCAAATCTTGTTCCCGCAGAAGTACTCTATTCAAACAATAGAAGTACAGCAAGACACAGAGTATATGAACATTACTCTGAGCAAAGAATTTTGTGTGTTGATGAAAATCAAATAAATCTTCAATTATGCAATGAAGAGTCTTATGAAAGCCTGAGAAATTCAGGACTTCAGCATATCCACTTGGGGATATTCATGATAAGGCTACACGCACTACACCGAAGAAGTGCCGGAACAAATGCTCTAGTAGTCCTCCGAGACACTAGATGGGAAGATAGCCGACAAATTATTGCAACCATGGAAGTAGACCTCTCGGCAGGAACGCAGTTAGTCTATACATTCCCTGATATGATTCTAAGTGTCAATGACTTCCACAATCATGTAGAAGTTGCTATACAGACTCATGGGTATGATACTTGGCAAGGTGGTGAAAGTAACTTACTGATAACAATGGCCTTAACGGGCAGGTTATCAAATACCAGTTATATGGGATTCCAATATAGCGTGGAAAATGTTATGGATCACCTCACCACAACTGGCATCACAACAATTCCTGGTGAAAGAAGGAGTATAGAAGAGTTAGAAGGAATGGACTGGCATCTAAAGCCACCTGAGCAAACTTCAGTATGTATCCCATCAAGGGTTGCAGTAAATGAAAGACTAAATAGATCGATAAGTCTCTAATTTGAAAGATACCGGAAAACACCTCAACCACCAAGATACTCAGTTGATCAGCATGACCGAGAAATAATGAGAAATGATAACTTGGAAGAAGACGAAGAACACTTCATAGGAATCTGCTTACAAACTACTCAAGAAGAACATATCTCTTATGATGTATGTTCCTGTAAAAATCGCTTAAATGAAGCAAGAATCCTAGAAGAAGAACCATTAAATAAAGTTAGGCGATCCAACAAACCAAAACGATCAAGGAAAAGGTTATGGGAAAGATGGTCAACAATTGGGGAACCATCTGGAAAATAGGATTATTATGTCAAGTATGATGCACCATCAGATACAACCCTAATAGAAGAAATTGCAGCAACTGGTTGGGGAGATGAATTCTCAGACGATGAAGTTACCCTAGGAAAGGTAACTATTTTAGAAGAAAGAAGTGATTGGGATGATGATGAACGAAGTGGCGGAAAGGTACTTGTCATACAAGAAAGACTTGCACAAAATCAGCAAGAATTTCTTGATAAATACCTACCACAATGGGACGAACATCTCGCCATACAAAAGCAAGAATTAGAGTCAGAATGGGAAAACCCATTCGCAGCAAAGCGTGGTGAGAACCATACAATTATTCATCTTTCTAAAGAAGAAAAAAATAATGATTTGCCATACCCAAAGTTTCGAAACTTCAAACAAGTGGCAGCATAAATCATCAAGAAACATGAAGAACATGCATTCTCATCCACCTCACAAGAAGAATCAACCCAAAGCTATCAACCCCCACATGATTCAATCATGGGGCCATCAGTCCAGTCCACCTTCCCTATCCAAAGAAACACGGTTCGCAATTGTTGCCACATTAACTTCTCACTTTCTCCCAGAAGGTTTTCCACAAAGGCTAACTTTGCTTTATTGTCAGACCATGTTTGATTGTTAAGTCTATTAATTGTTATCGACTCCCATCTGGATATCACTTCTGACCATAGGCCTGGGTCTGCTGGTAACATGAGCATTACTTGGGATCCTGTCCATGCCGGTGGTAGAGTCTACTGTGAGTTGTAATACTCACCATATCCTCCACTAAATGTTTTACCTTTTCCTTGAGGATAACCAAACTGATAGTCTGGCCTATAGAATAGTTGTGGATTCTGTTACGCTGGTGGGTAGACTGATGGACCCATGATTGAATCATGTGGGGGTTGATAGCTTTGGGTTGATTCTTCTTGTGAGGTGTAAGTGAGATATCATATTTGTGTTTATAATGCTAGTTATTGATTAAAATTTCCATAACAAGTAAGTGTCTGGAAATTCAGACTTTCTAATTAAGGAATTGTCCCAAATCCTTTATAATGTAGTATATATGAGTGAGCATATGAAAGAGGGTTTTAGCAAGCTCAAAATTTATGGTGGGGCTTATACAATTAGATATAATATTCTAATGACTAAAGTGCATAATACATTGTTTCCAAAAAACTCTCTCACGTCTCTGGTTCATACTTCATTTAATTTTTATCCCTTCATTAATAAAAGTGAGCCACCGTATATCTCTAAGGACGAACGGTGCAAAAATTTTGTTAGTTAATCAATTTTATTTCTAAAAAAGATTAATAATCCTTAACTTTTCGAGGAATCCTTCATCAGTGGTCGTGAATGACAGATTTTTTCAATCTTGGTTCCGTAGGAACAAATCAGAAAGTAGAATTTGTGCATTGGGCTCTTTCATTAACTGATAGAAATATCAGCTAGTCTGCCATTTTTATTTTTGACATAAAAATAAAGAGACGGCTCCGTGTGCTCTAAGTCACTATGTGGATTCAGATTCAAGAACACTACCAAAGTTTTTCAAGAGAGAGTTATCTTGAAGTATGTCTGCCTCTGGCCTAGATTAACCTAGGTGAAATGAAGTCTCTATCGCTCTACTTAAAAATCAAATATGAAACTTCATACACCTTAAAGTTCATAGGAAGGGGGAAAAATGTTGGTCACGTGAGGATGTGAGATAGATTTTTTTTGCAAACTACATGGATGTATTTTTACCTCACTTTTTTCCTTTTAACTAACAAAATATTTGAACCGTTCATCCTCGGGGATGTACGGTGGCTTAATTTTACTAACGCATAGATGAAAATCGAACGAAGTATGTGCCAGAGACGTGAAACGGTCTTTTTAAAAACCACAAAAATATATTATGCACTTTAATCTATTCTAGTTTTCAATACAATTTTGAAAAAGTCGCATGGTGTGCGAGTTTGGTTAATCACTTAATCCCAACAAGCAGTAATATTTCAAATAAACATTAAATTTTGTGCGTTTCTATCAATTTTCTTTATTATTATTATCTACTAACAGTTTTCTTTAGTCATAATTATATTTCTATACAATCCTTAGGAAAACCGACCCGACAAACGCTGGCCCAACCCGTTGCCCGACCCAATCCGACCCGAGAACCACCGATCTTCACCTCACGTATAATCACTCGATCCACCCACCTCTACTCACATTATACTCTACCCACCTCCACATCTCATATAACCACCCGATTCACCCCTTGCTCCATCCGGTCAGGCTGTATCTGTTTCTACATGGGGGGTACATGTCGATTGAAAAAGTTATATCATGTGGTATACCGAGAGCAAACGCAAAAGTTATACCTTCTTTCTCTCTAATTTTTTAAAGATAATTTAGGTATTCGAATTTGAGTTTTATTATGTTGGAATTTAATGGGTTTCGAAGCTGAGACAATGGGGGTTTGTTTGATGGTGATGGTTTCGGTGGTAGGATATTGATTAGTATTTAGTTGCCGCTACTTTTGGTCACTATTTCTTTGGACTTAATAAGCTTCAAATGAACAAGGTATTTTTATAAGAATTATGAGTTGAATAGATGATTTTTAGGGTTAACTGAATTGGCTTATGATTCTTTGTGGTTAGATTTTTAGGGTTAATTGAATTGGTTTATGATTTCATGGTTTATAAAATGGGTTACTTAATTTTTTAACATTAAAATGGTTACGTGTTTTTTATTTGACTAGGTGGTATTTAAGGTCTGATTTATATGGATTTTGGTTAAAGCGTGTATTTATTCCACTGTTTGATGTGGATTAGGACGGCAGGACAACCGGTCAGGTTTGCAACCATGTTGGGTGTATAAATATTCCTAGAAATAAATGAATCCATTTATTTCAACCAAGAAGGAAGTAGGGCATTCCAAGAACAATTCAAACCTGTCATTGATAGGTTAAAACAGCAGGGATACATTGGAGAAGAACCCCTAAAGCACTGGAAAAAGAATGGTGAGCTTTGTAAATTGGATATCATCAACCCATATATTACAATAGAAGACCGACCATTAAAGCATGTAACACCAGCAATGGAAGACTTATTCATAAAATATGTCGATAGCCTCTCAAATCTGATATCCCCCAAGAAAAGCAGGCAAAGAACGATGCGATTGATCGAAAATCAAGGCACAACAATTGGATCCTGCAACAGGAAGAGAAATTAAAATGAAAATGAAGGATGGTATTCAACTACAAATCCTTGAATGATAACACATACAAGGACCAGTACTCTCTACCAGGCATAAATACGATCATCAAGAGAATAGGAGGTGCAAAAATATTCTCAAAGTTTGATCTCAAATCAGGATTCCATCAAGTCGCTATGGATGAAGAATAAATCCCTTTGATTGCGTTCTTAGTTACAGGAGGACTTTATGAATGGCTGGTTATGCCATTTGGCCTGAAAAACGCACCAGCAGTATTCCAAAGAAAGATGGATAAATGCTTCAAAGGAACAGAGTCATTCATCGTAGTATATATTGATGATATACTGGTTTTCTCAAAGAATGAAAAGGATCATGCAAAACATTTGGAAAGAATGTTAAAGATCTGTGAAGATAATGGTCTGGTCTTATCTCCAACAAAAATGAAGATAGCAGTCTCAACAGTAGATTTCTTGGGAGCAGTCATAGGAGAAGGAACAATAAAACTGCAACCACATATCATAAAGAAGATTGTTAACTTCAATGAAGAAGAGCTGAAGACAAAGAAAGGATTAAGGTCATTCCTAGGAATCCTTAATTATGCTCGAAATCATATCCCAAAGCTTTGGGATAACCTTAATGCCACTCATATGAAAAAACAACAAACGCTCATGGAGATAAAAGACTGAAGCCCTTTGATTATGAATTAGTCAGGAAAATCAAAGAACAAGTTCAAAATCTTCCGGACCTAGAAATTCCACCGGAAAATGCTCACATCATCTTGGAAACAGATGGATGCATGAAAGGATGGGGAGGAATAGTCAAATGGAAAAAGAGTAAGGAGGATCCAAGAAGTTCAAAAAGAATTTGTGCATATGCAAGTGGCAAGTTCTCAACAACTTAATCTACAATTCATGCTAAAATCAATGCATGCATTAACACCTTGGAGAAATTGAAGATTTACTACCTTGACAAATAGGAAGTCACTCTAAGAACAAATTGTCAAGCCATCATTAGTTTTTACAACAAAACTAATAGCAATAAATCCTCAAGGGTTAGATGGATCAAGTTTGCAGACGCAGTCACAGGAACAGGCGTCAAAATTAACATAGAACACATAGAAGGAAAACATAACACTCTTGCTGATTCTCTTTCAAGACTTGTTAACCTTTGTTTTGCAGAATGCACAGGAGAAATAAAGGAATTAGCAGCAGCAGCTCTTTACTCAGTGGAGGAAGTTTTACAGTCCCCCAATGCCTTTCAGAAGAATATGAAGACTACCTGCGAAGAAGTCATAAAGATTTCCAATCACTTCCTAGAATCTTCACAAAAACTATCTTCACACCTGAAGAACCAGGAGCACTATACAAACATTACCAGCTCAAGGCCAATCAAACCCCAATCAGAATAGATAAATTTGATGCATGGAGATCAGTCGCCCAAGACCTTAAACTTTCAGCAGTTAAAGCCATGTGAAACCTACAAGAAATCATACAATGTAAAGCCCAAATATGCTTTGGACAATCAACCAAAGACAACCACTGGTCAGACCAAAGAGAAGATGATCGAATCCAAAACAAAGAAGCCAGAAGAATACTCATCAAACTGGAAGCCCTGGCACAAAGATTGGGACGCAATAACATCTAACCACTCAGAAGATGACGCAATCAAAGACGATGGTAAGTACCACTACAACAGGAAGGGATTTCTAAAAGATGACAAAAGCAGTGACGATTCAATTTTAATTGTGGACCCGGGATGGGATGATTATTGTCTGCAAGAGTTAAAATTGAATCATCCCGTACGTTCCCCTTTGTCCAGAATCTCGGAGGGCCCGCATGTAATAATATGTCAGCCATCTTTTATTATGTGAATTATTATGTGTAACTTTGTCAAAAGCCATCTAGAAGATTGGACCCTCTTCTCTGTCCACTTCTCATTTTCACGCATTTTTAAAACGCCTTTGTTAAAAGTTTGAATAATTGATGGTCCTACTTCCTTATTATGTCTAAAGGAGTAGGTATTAGTGACGTTTTTATTTTCCTATATAAAGGCTTGTAAGTTCCAGTTGAGAGGCATCGAATCATATACAATTCTCTCTCAACTCTATAATATAAGCTTTCGCAATATCTTAATAAAAAGGTGTGTTAAGTAATACTTGTATCTTAAAGTTTTAGTTTTTGATCTTTGGTACAAGATAAAAATTCTTGTTGTTAACATTTTTGAGTATCATTTTCAGGTGTATTGTTAACAAAGGTAACTAAGGACTATTGGGGACCAAAGTCGAGGACAAGTTGGGAGTTTATTTCAATACAATTGTTTGACATTTTCCAAGGTTGTGAAATTGTAAACTTTTGTAAATAAACTTTTTTAAACAAATGTATGGTATGATCTTGTATCTTGTGCGATGTAAATCATTATGTTGCATTCCTATGTTTCCGCCGCTGACGGGGTGTGACAGATTGGTATTCAGAGCCAAGGTTATAGAGAATGTTGGTTTTTATAAAAAGGAAATTTTGTAAAAACGCAACTATAACCAAACTAGAGTTTTCGTAAAACCTCGAACATGATGAAAATTGACTAGCCCGAGCAGTTCATGGTATTTCCTAAATTACGCATAGCCTGATCAACTATGCTTAATTCATAAAGGACTATGAAATGATGGGTTAGTTTTATAAAGTTATGTTAGAGGAGGGAAGGGATGTGTAAGAAATGAGACCACCTGAAAATGATAGGATGTGAAATGATGAGAACACTTGTGAATGTTGAGTTCGAGAGCATATTGATTTTAGGATTGTCATGCTGCCTTAGTAGTAGTAGTGTACGATGCCTTGAATTATCACAGATAGCGATGTTGATTGATTGATGTTGGTCGTGCTTTCCTTAGAGTAGTGCATGTTGCCTTAAGAGTTTTAGTGGAATCGTCACAGGTAGCAACATGAATTAAGGGAATGCTTTTGTGAATTATGTGCTCTATGTGATAACCAGAAGTGCTCGTTCGGTATCGAACCTGGTCAGCGTTTATTTGTTGGTTCGTTATTCTTCTGATATATTTATAATATATATATTTATATATATAATATATATATATATATAGTATATATATATATATATATATATTTTACACCCGGTTCGAACGTTTCTAATTTTGAACGCTATGATGATTTGTATATGTAAGCATAATGATGCTGTTAATTTGGATAATAATATTTTATGAGATATTTATACCTTTCTTATCGTGTTATCACAGGATGTCTATCCCAGTGTTTGTTGACCCAGAGATTTCCACCCAGGCTGACGGAGCTCAGAGCTCCTGAGTGCCCGTACCATTTCCTGAGGATCCTTACGAGGCTATTAGGCAGGCTTGTTTAGTTGAGACTGACACTGAGTCTGAACCTTTTGAGGACCCTATTGATACTGAGACACCTGAGTCACCCCACACTGTAGCATCACCCACTTTACTTCCTGATAGTACACCACCCGCTTGTTATGCTAGGGAGTCAGAGGATTCTGACACGTCTGGTGTGAGATCCACGTCATCATATTCCACCGCACCACTATCACCAGATCACCCACTTACCCGTACTTCACCTACCCCTACACCTACTCGTGCTTCATTTTACCAAAGGACTGCGCGTATAACCGTGTATGCCCAGCCCGTTATGTCCCCTAGTCATTTTTAACTTTTCATAAAAGGTATACATCCATTTATGAGACACCATCATCATCATCATCATCTTTGTCCTTTCCAGTACGGAAGAGGTACCGGGGTACGTCTGAGCTCATATTAGATACTGATAGTGAGGAAGATAAGATAGGAGATGAGGATAATGAGGATGAGGGCCATGGGTTAGATGACGAGGGTCATGGGTTAGATGATAAGGGTCATAGTATAGAGAGTGATAGACTTGGTTTAGAGGGGGAGGAGGAGGTTGTACCTGAGGGTCAGCAGCGGGCAGTCCTGGTTGTGGAGATAGCTATAGGTGAGCCTCTAGGATTGGGTTATGGGGCGTTGAGGCGCTGAGAGTTAGCGGTAGAGGAGAATCAGGTATACAATATGTTTGAGGTAGGACAGGGTTCTGGATCTGTACCAGAGCCTAAGAGACCAGAGAGAGTGTCGGCACTTAGGCAGCCCACACTCACTACATGGACAGACCCAGAGGATAGTAGTGCTTACATTGATGTTCCTGCTTATCCACCACCCACACTACCCATTCAGACACCGCCATCTCTTGAGTGGTCATCTGGTTCACTTCATGTTTCTCCAGCAGCTTCTGCCGTCCCTTCACCTATTTCATCACCCATGATATCACTGACTGTCCCATTACCTATAGCTTCACCAGTAGCTACCCTGACAGCCACCATTCCGGTAGATGAGGACTAGTTTATAGAGATAGGGGCACAGTTAGAGCTTTATGAGGGCATAATCAAGGATCACACTCAGCGTTTAGACGTGATGCTACCCACTCTATTTACGGATATTGATAGGGATGTGAGAGAGCTATACACTAGGTCAGGAGTGGTTAGAGACGAGATTTTCTCATATAGGTACAAGTTTAAGAGTCTAGAGCTTAAGCAGGAGAGGACTGGCATGACGTTTGGAGCTTTATAGAGGCACGTATTGGCATTAGAGGCATGGGCAGGGCATGGTGACACTCGGATGGCAGATATGTCACGGGCAGGGTATGATGGCCATAGATTGGTTCATGACATGTTAGTGCAGCAGGCCGCTTTTCAGCATGAGTTACAGGATATGAGAGGTCGTGTTACTGCTTTAGAGCATGAGAGGGACCGTAGGGAGCGGTAGATGATATGAGATTGGTTAGAGTTTTTGTATAATACTAAACTGAGTAGCATCAGTTAGTGTGGGACGCGAGCCTGAAAGTTTAAAGTAGTGTTAGACGTGAACTAATTAGTATCAGTCGGTAGTTGGCTTTAGTTAAAGTCATAGTTATGTTAGTAGGAAGAAAATTTGTACGGAAATTTTGAAAAAGGTAATAGATATTAGTGTTCTTATTTCATCTTGGATAGATAGATATGCCTAGTACTTGTGAGCCTGGTTACCATGCGTTAATCATAAATTTAAAACATAATCAGGTTGCTCGACTTTACCGTTATGATATGAGGATAAATAGTTAAGCGAAACATCATAAGGTCACGCGAAGATTTGATGCGACGTAGTGAATGAACTTGGAACCCTACCATTTCAGTTAGAATAGTGAGAAATTGAGAATCGGTATTATAACCTTCCTAGTAAGGTAGAACATAAGGTACTTAGCCAAGTAGGGTTTGTTTGAGAGAGAGTTTGAGTAGACGTCGTTAAGTGAGCCATAGACTATTTTTCTTGAGTAGAACATGAGATGTGATATGTGAGGCATATACCCTTGTAGTGTTGGTCGCGTGGACTAAAACAACTGAGACAATTTGGTATTGTTAAAAGTATTAGAGTTTTGATGCTATGTCGAGATCCGGATTATATTCGGATGCCCGACTAAAACCGTGTAACCTAGAAGTTAAGGAATGACTAGTAAATCGAGGAATAGTAGGAGGCATTATCAGAGTGAGAGGATAGAATCTAAGAAAAATCATGAGAAATTATAAGAACTAAACGATAGAACTAGGTCTTTAGTAAAATCGAAAGAAACCCCACTTGAAGAGACCATTTCGTTAGAGGACCAGTGTATCAAGTTAGGGAATGGAACTTCCTTAAGGATTATCGTGGTTAAGGATTCAAGTTGAATTTCAAGGGCGAAATTCCTTTAAGGGGGTTAGACTGTGATAACCGGTAACTATTCCTGGGTTAAGTATTATAAAATATTATGATTATATATATCAGAGTCTTTTGATTTTGTTGATTTTCTTGGAGAAAGCCGAAAAGTTGACTTTGGTTGACCTATTTTGCGTAAAAACAGTTACGGTTTAACCAGATTTTGGAATGGTTATGTGGTCATTCGGTGCTTTCCGAGAAGTTATCTCGCGTTTAGAAGAAATCGTCACGCAGCACGTACCAACACGGCAGTAAATTTGAAAATGTGTTTATGAGTTTTAGGTGGATTGAAATAAACTTATTTTATGAAATATCTCATAAGTTGTTGAAACGTTGGATAAAACGTGAATCGTTGAGGTGTGAATTGAAAGTTATCAGAAAACGAGCGTTTTCCAGAAATTCGGTAAAAGACTGTAACGATCGTTAAAGTGAAAACTCTGGGTAAGTCAAAAGTGTCAAGTTTAATTTTGGACGTCGGAACATTTTTAAAAATGATGGGAAAGTTTCGGTTTAGTTTAAACAAAAATTTGTGTTTTTGGTCCTGACGCGACCGGTAACGTTCTAAATGAATTTTTGGGAGATTTAAATTAGAAAAGGGTGTCAAGTAAATACTATAGATTATTGAAAAAAAGATTTTAAACGCAATAAAAATACCAACTAAACCCGGGTAACATTTTTACTTAGCGAGAATTGAATTTTTAGAGAACCCGACACAATAATGAGACACCCCGAGCATCATAGGATGCTAACCGGTTAGGGACAAGAAGAGGGAGACACCAAGGCTTAATTTAACTACTTGGTCCCTTCATTGTACAAAATGATTTGTCTTAAGCCTCAAACATGCATTTCACACCATTTCAAAATCAAACAAAAATTTTTGTCTCTCCCCTCTTTCTCTCTTATATTCGGACGCAACCACAACGACCAAGAAACACAAAATTTTTGAATATTTATCAAGAACACGGGTTAATAATCAATAGTGGGTTAGAGTTGGATAGTTTCGGGTTGTAGAAAATGATTAGGGTTTATTTATTCGCGTCAAAACTGAACAAAGAACATCAAGATTGTAAGTATTTCTAAATTTTGTTTTAAGTTGTACTTTTATGGTTCTTATAGTGTCTTAATACTAGTTGTACAAGTTGATCGTTGTGAAATCGAGTTTTGAAAACAAAACAAATGTTAAATGGGTGTGTTTGTGTGTGTCGAAATCAAAAGGAAAGAAACAAGGAATTGACACTTTTGAGTTTTGGTTGTGGTGGTGAATTTATTTTCGAGTATAATGCTTAGTTGGGGGCTTATTTTCGAAGTTTGCTTAAAAATAAGCTCACATAGGGCTTATTTGTTTATCTTTGAGCTTATTCGGTTTTGGCTATGTTCGGTTTGGGCTCGGCCCTACCAACCCACGAGGTGGGCTCGTGCTAGTCTCGGCCCAACAACAGAAAAGGGGTTTGCTCCATTTATTTCGGCTTATAGCTTATTTGTTCGAGCTTATAGCTTATTAGCCACGGCTCATTTATTTATGGCTTATTCAGTTTAGAGCTTATTGGGCTTATGGCTTTGTGGATTTCGGCTTATATATTGGGCTTATGGTTTAATGGGCTTTGGTCCATTTGAATTATTAAATGGACTTATATATTTTCATGGTATTGGGCTTAAGTTTAGGCTTCGGCATAACAAAGAATAAATATATTGATTTGAAAACTATCGGACTAAATAAAATTCCTTAATGGGCCATAAGGCCCAATGACTAATAAAAAAACTAATAGACTCAACTAGAAGCTAAAATAACTATGTGGGATTTGTCAAATGGTAGTGGGTTGACATTTGGGCTTTCAGGTCTAATAAAGGAAATTTTGATTGTTGGATAACTAAAACAGATGAATGGATTTCTAAAAACTTATGAAAATGGAAAATGGTCAATGCGTTTGGTTATGGACATTGTTTGGTTAAACGCTTTGGATGTTAGGACTTAGTCGGAAACTTGTTGAAGTCATTGAAATATAAGGTTTGAAAATCTTGCAGATCTTTTATAAACGAACGGGTAATGTCAAAATTTTGTGAAAATATAACACTTAGAAAATATTTTGAAATGAATACTTGTGCAAACTGACTAGAAGACGAAAAGTGACTTTTGTAAGCATTAAGTGTTGAGATTAAACGATTTAATCCCGAATATAATAAGACGATAGGATTTTCTTTATACGTATTCCGCCTAGCCCGATGAAAAGATGAAATAATAATAAAATATTATTTTATTCTATATTATTTAAAGTGTTTGTATTATATATATATATAAATATTATAATATAAATATATATAATAATATATATAAAATATATATATATATATTATAAATATATTATATAAATAACATATATGTATAATACATATATGTATATAAAAACATAAATGTAAATAAATAAAATATGTAATATAAATACATATATGTAAATATAAATACATATGATGTATATAAATACATAATGTAATAAATACATATATGTATATAAAATACATATAATATTTATATATATAGTATATATGTATATATATATATATATATTTGTAATATATATGTATATAAATACATATATGTATATATATATAATAAGTATATATATACGTACTTATATGTATCGTATCAACTTCGAGATGCCTATTCGTTTATTTTGATCTTTGAATTCACGCGTTTTTCTCGTCAGATTTTCTTGGGATGTTTGGTCAGTTGTTTTCATTTTCATTATTGGCTATGTTCTGAGTATTCGATGTCGATGTCGCACTTAGCCCAAGTGCATTGAGTCGTTTTGTGTAACCACCGCACAACCATGCTTTTGGATAAAGGTTTTAAAACAAGGGTAAAGGTTTGTAATGAGGATGCAAATTTGGAAATAAGGATAAAGGTTTTGTGAAATGGATAATGATTTCGTGTGAGTAAAGGACGAACGCTTGTACAATAAGATAACTTTGTACACATATTTATGAGGTAAAATTTATGTTAGGTCATGGCCGGGTACTGCTGAGCGTGCGTTGAGATTATTTGTGCGTTGCTTATTGTGATTTATGCGGTTGCTATATGTTGCTATTGAGGTGAGTTCTCGTAACCCCACTTTTTACTGTTTTTCCGTTGCGGGAAAATGATACTCAAATGTGTTTTGAACTGTTTTCTAAACTGTCTAAAATGTGATTTCGTTTTTGGGACAATCTATGTGCTTATGACTGCTATGTGAATGATATGCGTTGGTATGCTATGTTGTGTGATCTTCCTATGTAGTTTTTTTTTGGTAAAGGGTTACCCCGGTAAAGTATATTAATTACAGAAAAATTGAGTACAATGGAATGTGGCTGAGATACCACATTAACCTCAAGCCCTAGCTTGAACTACCACTAGATCCAATAAGACATGCCCCAAATGGATTACATGAAAAACTAAGACACTTCCCACTTCTCCCTACCTAGTTTCCAAACGGAAACATCAATGAGCCAAATATAACAACATCGAAAACATCAGACAATTAAG
The DNA here is from genome assembly GCA_026074375.1 of Tanacetum coccineum. Taxonomy (NCBI): domain Eukaryota; kingdom Viridiplantae; phylum Streptophyta; class Magnoliopsida; order Asterales; family Asteraceae; genus Tanacetum; species Tanacetum coccineum. Next base: position 34,810 of record BQNB010017579.1, read on the forward strand.
TATCATAAATTCTAAACGCCTTGGGCATCTTCCAACGATCAAGCAATTCACGCACCTTCGCCTTGTTCTTAAAACGAAAAGAAAGAAGTTTAAGACGGACTGTGATCGTGATGGCATCCCTTAGGTCTTCAGGAGTACATTTAGACCTCTTGAACAAGCGATTATTACGCTCAATCTACACAAAATACTAAGTAGCAGCTAAGATAAGTTTACCAATTATACTTTTCGATGTTCTTTTATGAGCCATAGGCTGTAAATGAGCCGTAATATCTTAAAGAATCGGTTGAATCATCTCTATGGCAGCAAGGGGATGAACAAGCTTCCAAACCCGTGCCAAATATACACACTCAAAGAATAAATGCGCATGAGAGTCCTGTTGAGTGTTACAAAGAGGGCAGCGAAGTAACGATAAGTCGGTATTGACACTAAGATCCCATTGCCTTAATTTATCCTGAGTTTTAAGACTATTCCTCATCGTTAACCAAAGATGAAACGAGTGTCTAGGAATGGCATGCGAAAACCATATAATTCTAAACTAATGAACCTCATTTCCATGAGGTCTAAGAGCCTCCCAAGCATGATGAACAGAAAATTCCGAAAATAAACCATTAAGATCACGCCATCTATAAGTATCATGCGTATGTACTTCCAAATTAGGGCCTGGAATTTGAGTTAAGATAGGAGTCCTTACAATCCAAGATTGAGGCCATCTCCAATCATTGTTAGCAACCAAATCTGCCACCTTACTACGAAGGTCAAAACCCTCTCTATGAATATCATGAGGAGATATATAACGAATTAAAGGACAATGATCACACCAAGTATCATACCAAATCGAAGAAGAATGACCATTAGCTCCAGCTGGTAGGATTTAGGCGTGGTATGTCATCGGGGTTGCGACCCTAAGAGCGTTAGTACGCGCTGGTGATCAGACTAGCGAGGATGCTAGGTATTGGTACATGATTAGCGGGGATGCTAAGACATGGGTTTGTAATCTCTTGCATATATTCACTATCATATAGCATAATTGTCCAACCGTATGAGATATTGGCAGCGACTGAGTTTTGAGTCAAAACCTACGAGCTCATCAACATTATTGTTGGCGTTTTTGAGTATCATTTTTAGGTGTATTGTTAACAAAGGTAACTAAGGACTATTGGGGACCAAAGTAGAGGACAAGTTGGGAGTTTATTTGAATACAATTGTTTGACATTTTCCAAGGTTGCAAAATTATAAACTTTTGTAAATAATCTTTTATAAACAAATGTATGGTATGATCTTGTATCTTGTGTAATGTAAATCATTTAGTCGTATTCTCGTGTTTTCGCCGCTGATGGGGTGTGACACAACCCTACCTTCTCTTGAAGACATCCGAAATGTGATTCATCGAAGGACCGTAATCTAGAAACAAACAAAGCAAGGAGTGGTCCAAAAACTACCAAACCAAATCGAAACTAATGAACTCTTTACACACTTAAAACCTTGTGAACTTGTCAATAGGGAAAATGTTTATGCAGCCATAGGAAAAAGAGATCACATTCAAGCATCAATTGCTTTAATGATGTATTTCCTAGAGACTAGGAGACCATACAACCTTGCCTACTTCATCATTATGAGAATGTATTATTTTAGAGATCGATTTGATAAGGTTCTGCCATATGGCATGATTTTAACTCGTCTCTTTAAGAATCTTAAGGCAAGCATAGAGAATCACCCTTTTAATAGCCGTTACACTCTCATCCCTAGAAAAATGTCATCCCTTAAGGCAAAACAACCCAAAAAGCCACCTCCCAAAAGAACTAGGAGTGTAGGAAAGTCAAAGCGAGCCCAACTACCATCCTCCTCCTCATCCCAATCACCACCCTAGTACTAAGCTTTCCCCTAGGTCTTATAATAGGGCTCTTCCCATTCGTAAAAACATGTCAAAAGACCAACTAGAAACAAGAGGGATGTTCAAGAACTTGGCTTGGGCTATGCATAACTTTGCAAAACAATTAAAGAGGGTATGTCGTTGAATGGGGTTTCATCTTTGAACAATTTGCTTGTTTAATATTTCGTATGGTTGAATTAATAACTTGTTTAGATTTTCATGTTTGGGATTGACGTTAAAATTGTGCTACTTGGTGTCATTGTTTGTGTTTTATGGTTAATGTAGCTTGGTAATGCTCTTAGATTATGAAATATGATATGTGCTTGTTATTTGGTTTGGGTTTTGGCTGCAAAAACAAGTTCTGATCATATTTCTGTGCACCACAGATCCACCTATGGGAGATCCGTCCGTTGTTTTGGTAGATCCGTGTCGCACCAGGCCAGGCGCCAAATTTTGAATTTTGTTGATTTTTAACTTTTTCTACTTTATCTTATAATCATGCTATATGATCCTATGTGAGATTTTAAACCTTAGGATATATCATGCTTTCCATATAATCTAAGAACAATTATACAAAACATTTTATCACTTCCACCATATAATCATCACCCTCAACCTCAAATTTCTTCACATTTCATACAACTTTCTCTCATACACCTCACTAGTTCATCACTATGACTAGTTCATCCAAAACAAATTCACCCAACATCAAGAGAAAAACCTTACATAGGGTGGTTAAATCACCTACCTATGTAAACCTTGAATTCTCTAGTGAGGAACACCAAAATGAAAGAACACCATCTTTACCTCTAAGAAAATAATCTCTTTCACCACCTCAAGCACCATCCAAATCCACCTCTAGCAAGAGCACCTATCAAACCTCATCATCATCTCCTAGTGAGTCACCAACACCAACACATTTTGCTCCTCCACTAAAATTATGATTTTTAATACCCATGAAGCTTGAACCTCAAGAACTTCCACCATAAATTTTGTCACCTCATGACCCATATGTGTCAACCGTGAATAATTGGCCACCATGCCCTTCAAATCTTTCGCCACCACCACGTGTCTCACACCCTCCTCCCAGATTTGAGCATCCGACACCACCTCGTTTATTACATCCACCATCCGGATTTGAACATCCACGACCTCTAACTCTATTGTTTGTCATCATTAACAACAATGCATCTCAACTAGAAAACCATCAAAACCTACCACCAAATCTTGGTAATCACGACTTTCCCAACCCTCCAAACAACATCTTAGATTTCATACATCCAAATGACAGCTCACCTCACACAAGTTTTGTCATGTTGTATGTACCACTAGGCATTATGAATTTTACATGCTTTAGAACCATTTCAACTACATGTTCTCCTACATCCTACATCACCTTGGATCTTTATCCAACCCATCATTCTTTTTGGCCTCTAGACACCATGTGTTCCGCTCCTTCACCCTTCGATTATATGGGAAAATTGATAATTTAATCCCAATATTTAGAATCTTTATTGTGTTTCACTTTCAATTTATATAATCATTTTTTGTTTGATGCTAGTGTCATGTTGGCTAAATGACAATTTTATTTTATTCCCTTATAATGGAATTAAAATTGTTACTGATGTGTTGTGGACAAATGTGTTTGTTTAAATGCATAACTATATGCGATGTGTTGTTGCAATTATATATAATAAAATATATATATATATATATATATATATATATATATATATATATATATATATATTGCTTTCTACTAACTGTGTTTGTAAGCACTCCTCCATAGCTCCGATTCCTGTGTGCCCCAAGCTAGGGGGCATTTACAAATTTGTCTTTATTTTTTAATTTGCATTTGTCACGAAGTTACTTAGCATTCGTCAAAATACGACTTGCAAGCCGTGCCTCTACAACACTTTTTGCTTCGACAAAAAGGGGGATAAGATATGTAAACTCAACCACTAAATACTTATTTAGTAACTTTTAGTGCATATGAGTTTATATTTTGTCATTATCAAAAAGGGGAAGATAGCTAATACAAATATTCACGTAAAAACGATAATTATATTTAATGATCTTCATGTTTTGATAATAACAAATATAATGTCATACTACGTAAAAGTTTACGTAAAGAAGTTATTTAGTCGTAAGTTTACTTGACGACGACAAATCACTTAAGGTATGAATATGGCATTATTAAACGTAGTTAATGATCAAAGAAAAATATTTTCTATTGCACTTAAACTTAATCATTTGCATAAATCTTTCTAATCAAATGATTTTAAGTAAAAACATGATTAATTATAAGCTAGTTATATTAATCATGTTAGACAAAATAGGATTAATAATAAGTGGAAACAATCTTTCCAAATATTTCCAAATCTAGAAAATCTTTCCTTATTTATGTTAAGAAATATTTTCCTTCTAGAAGAATCTAATAAATCTGATTTTTAAGTACACAAGAATATTTTGTTAAGATTTGTGGTTAATCACAAAAAGACAAAATGTGTCCCAGCTGCAACCTACGGATCCAGCAAAACCAAAGTACGGATCCAGGTAATGGTGGATCCGTAGATCCATGTGTCCAGCTGTCTAGACCAAATTTGAATTTCAAATGTTGGCTATAAATACCAACCTCATGTCTTTATTTTAGACAACTATTTCCAATATTTTTCTTTCTAGCCTTTTCATTTTCATATATTCTTTGATCATTATACTTGTTTCATAATCTATTATAAGTGATCAAATCATTCCACTCTTTAGTGAATAAAACAAATGAAGACGTAAAGCTTCAAGTGTTATTAGTTTTGTTGTGTCATCACGTGTGTGATATCTATCTATCTTGTATTTCTTGTGTTGCGTGTTGTGAGTTGTAAGTTGTGTGTTGTGTAGTTGTGTATATCATGTGTATGATAGGTTAGTATTTTAGGCCTTAAAATACTTAGTGTGTTAGATTGGTTCTATCTTGAAGTAGAACTCGGTATTTAGCTTAGTATTGGAAAAAGTGTAAGCGACATGTATGATTTTCTCCGCCTAAAGGGAGCTTGTTGACATAGTGAAGAAAACTCTCAAGTTGGGAACTTGGGGAGTGGAGTAGGGCGAAGAGGAGATTCGTAGCTAAACCACTATAAATTATTGTGTCATCGATTTGATCTTTCCTATCTTTACTCATTTATATTCCGCATTTACTTATTCATATATTACGTCGCTATCATATACACTTGTGTATATCTCTTGACTTCACATAAGTAGACAATCTAAGTATTAATTTTTAAAACAGTAAAACTATTTAACCCCCCTTATAGTTTCCACAATGATAAATTCTTCAAGAATGTTGGCTTCTGAACAATTCAGTTCAGGACTCGAGCTTCAACTTATGACTCCTGGAACTATCAGTTCAGGACTCGCGCAAAATCCATCTTCCTCAACAGCTTATGTTCCACCAACAAAGAAATATTGGGATATCCTGTTTCAACCCATGTTCGATGAATACTTTCAGCCATCACCAAGTGTTGTATCCTGTGTGCTTCTCGCTGAAGCTCCGACCCCCGCTGATACAACTAGTATACCTTCCTCAACTTCCATTGATCAAGATGCACCTGTAACAACCGGCAATTTTCAAAATTTTAAATTACTACTTTACACTTTGACTTTTTGGGTCGAACTTGACTTTTTGACCTTTTACGGTCACATAATAACGATTACCGCGTAGCCGGTAAAATTTTGAAACATATTTAAATAATAAATCATATTTATTATTACTCATCTCTCATTTACACGTTTATTTTTCCAACTTATTTGAAACAAAAAACGAGAAGACATCTCGCAAATTTTGAAAACCGCGTACAACGCGTACCGACACGAAAATAATTTAATTATATTAAATCATCACTTTTTATTAAATAAAAGTATTTAATAAATTATTTATCATGTTTGTAACATTTCTTACTTTCAGGTCATTTACGACTTCAATTATTCCATTATTTATTTTTAGAGTTTTGCGCGTTTACTTTTAATTATTATCGTATAGTTAAATCGCGTAAACTAAAAATCAATATTCAATGTAAACAGGCACCAAACAAATTAAAGTTTACATCAAGCAAGTGTTATAAATTATACTCCTTATAATCATATAACACTTGCTTGATGTAAACTTTAATTTGTTTGGTGTCTGTTTACGTTGAATGTTGATTTTTAGTTTACGCGATTTAACTATACGATAATAATTAATCATATAACACTTACTTGATGTAAACTTTAATTTGTTTGGTGTCTGTTTACGTTGAATGTTGATTTTTAGTTTACGCGATTTAACTATACGATAATAATTAATCATATAACACTTACTTGATGTAAACTTTAATTTGTTTGGTGTCTGTTTACGTTGAATGTTGATTTTTAGTTTACGCGATTTAACTATACGATAATAATTAAAAGTGCATTGGAGTTTTTACATTCAAGTTTTTCATGGTGATGCAATTATGGGACAAATGTCATATCAATTTCAAGGAAATCAATGAGATTATTTTTCAAACGACACATTTAGAGGTCGTTCTCCTGTATCTAGCGTTGTGTATTATGAAGTAGCACCCCAAGTGGTATTCCGCTGCGTTGTCCTGATTTTGGGGGTGTTATGATTGTGGGGGGGATGGGTGTGGTGTGGATGGGTGCGGTTCGTGTTTGGGTAGTTCATCCTGTGTGCTTCTCGCTGAAACTCCAACCCCTGCTGATACAACTAGTACACCTTCCTCAACTTCCATTGATCAAGATGCACCTACTGCTAGTACTTCACCAACATCACATGAAACACAATCCCTAGTCATTTCTGACGATGTTGAAGAATAGTTACAACCTGCACAGTTTGATAATGATCCCATTCAAGATATTCTTACTTTAGAACCGAGCTCTTAAGAATCATCATCAAATATGCATCCAGCCAACCCACCTTTTGAACATCTCAGCAAATGGACAATGGATCATCCTTTGGAAAATGTGATTAGAAATCCTTCTCGACCAGTCTCCACAAGACGTTAACTTTAAACTGATGCCATGTGGTGATACTTTGATGCTTTCCTCACTTTAGTCGAATACAAGAATTATAAAGAAGCATTGCTAGAATCTTCATGGATCAAAGAAATGCAAGAATAAATCCATGAGTTTGAACGTCTGAAAGTTTGAGAATTAGTACAATGACCAAATTATATCATGTTGATTAACCTAAAGAGGATTTTCAAGGTCAAACTCGATGGAATTGAGGGCGTATTGAAAAACAAGGCAAGGTTGATAGCTAAAGGCTTTCGTTAGGAGGAGGGAATTGATTTTGAAGAATCTTTCACACCAGTTGCACGCATAGAGGCTATCCGAATCTTCGTTGCAATTGCCGCCCACAAAAACATGACAGTCTACCAAATGGATGTCAAGACTGCATTTTTAAACGACGAGCTTCGAGAAGAGGTTTATGTAAGTCAAACAGAAGGGTTTGTAGATCAAGACCATCTCAACCATGTGTACAGGCTGAAAAAGGCTCTCTATGGCTTAAAGCAGGCTCCACGCGCTTGGTATGATATTCTATCAAAATTTCTACTTTCCCATAAGTTCTTCATGGGTGATGTCGATCCTACTTTGTTCATAAGGAAAGAAGGCAAAGATATCCTATTGGTATAAATTTATGTAGACGATATCATTTTTGCTTCTACTGATCCTGCTTAGTGTGATACATTTGCTGAAATAATGAGTTCAAAATTTAAGATGTCAATGATGGGCATGTCTCTCTTTCTTGGACTACAAATTTCTCAAAGTACTAAAGGCATCTTTATTAACCAGTCAAAATATGCTCAAGAAATACTTAAGAAATACGGTATGGATTCTAGTAACCCGGTTGACACTCCAATGGTGGAGAGAACCAAACTAGATGAAGATCTACAGGGGATACTCATTGATCCTACTCGGTATCGAGGTATGATCGGGTCCCTCATGTATCTCGCATCTAGTAGACCTAATCTTGTATTTGCAGTATGCACGTGTGCCCGGTATTTGGCAAAGCCTACTAAAAAGCACTTACATACGGTAAAACGGATCTTTAGATACCTAAAAGGAACCACCAACATGGGTCTTTGGTATTTGAAAGATATCGGTATTGCACTAACCGCTTATGCAGATGCTGATCACGCTGGATGTCAAGATACTAGAAGAAGTACCTCTGGTAGTGCATAGCTCTTGGGTGAAAGACTAGTCAGTTGGTCTTCAAAGAAACAAAATAGCACTACTATTGTCACACCCCCAAACGGGGCCTGGACGGAAACACGTGTCCGGGGGCGTGACGCCATAATACACATCACACAAGATCAAATAAACCACCACTATATGGACGTTTGATAAAACATAACTCGTTGCTTTGTTTAAAAATGAAATAAGTCTTACAATATTCTTAACATAAATGAAATACTTTTAGCGGAAGCTTAAGACAAATGCAGCAGAACCATAACATGTTTTTAAAACAACGAGTATTTAAATTTAAAGATAAATATTCTTGAAAGATACCCGGCAATTTATGCAACATCAATTAGCACCTCAAGAATAATTCAGCTAAGCACTTGAGAAAACCTGCTTAAAACAGTCAACATAAAGTTGGTGAATTCAAAGTTTTGAATATAGTATTAAAAGTGGACCACAAGTTCACAGCACGCATGTGACAGTTATAACAGATACAACTTCACATAAAAAGTATTTATTGTTGCGCTAAGCTTATGACACCGAGGCTCAATTCAAAGAAGCATATTATATGCCAATCAAGAATTTAACTACCCTAGAGGTATCTGACCAAGATCACCTAGTGAAATCTGACATGGTATATATCTGTTTGTTCGTGTCTCCCGAATCTAGTAAGCGCTACTTACCCGGATAGGAATAATTAGTCCCAATAGATCTATAATCAAGAATTTAACTGCCCTAGAGGTATCTAACCAAGATCACCTAGTGAAATCCGACATGGTATATATCTGTTAGTTCGTGTCTCCTGAATCTAGTAAGCGCTACTTACCCGGATAGGAATAATTAGTCCCAATAGATCTATTTACAACATTCACGCTCACTTAACCAGTATGGTCGGTTAAGAAATTAACGGTTTGGGCATTAGTGGTCTATTCGCAACTTAGGCAACACATAATCAGGAAAAATGTAACGTAAAGTAACTGTGTCCATAGTTTAAAAACAAGCAATGTTCTCACCCTAAAGTAGTAAAGTAGAAATATTAAAACGTAGGGCTATGAACTCACCTTTAGCAAATGGTGAGATAATAATCAATCGAAGAGATATAATGCCAAGAGGTCCTACTTGCGACCTAAATCAATGACGCGTCTTAGAAAGACGGAAAGTATACGAAACTTGTACGAATCGTTTATGAGAGAAAAAGTCATCCATGAGTGTTTATGCTTTGGTTTAATTAACAAAACATGACTAAATAAAATTATAGAGTTTTTGGTTAAGTTTCGGCGTCTAACCAAAAATTCCCATTTTTAGTAAGTTTCTATTTTAGGAAAGTTTTTAGTTTCGTGATGTTAATATCGTCCCCTATATTTGCTAAATCCATACTTTTATAAATGCACTAGGGAAACCTAAATGTCTAACCTTCATGTCTACCTCGCTAATGTTTACCAAACTTACTATTTTTAGAAACCTTAATGATTTTCCCAAAATATGTTAACGACGTTTCAAATGATCCTAATCAATATATATGTGATACTATATGTTTCGCTAATGTTTTAAAAGCTCAAATCATCTCGAAAGTGCCCGAAAGCCCATTTTACTATTCACATCAGCACCTTATTTATTTATTTTGCCAAAAAATATTTCTAGTTTCATTTCGCTATATCTTGGTCGTTTTAAAACCGTTTTAGTGTACAATATATGAAAACCTATCTACTCAAAACGAGCTCTCTAAAAACTACCTTCTCGCCTAGTGAAAACATTTTTAAGTCGACCAAAACCTCAAAACAATTTTAGATCAGCAAGTATGTATTTCACAAACGCTTTCAAAAATTCCACCAAACTTCACAATAGTGCCTAATCTAGCCTAATCTCCATTCACAACTAATTCACAACAAAACCACACCTAAAACTAACCTAATCCCTTCATTTCTATTGTTTCAACTCACTTTTCAACTCACCTCACCAAAATTATAAAGTCATAAACATGTTACTTCCATTTTTATAAAAGATGTCAAGATGTTATTTTATTTCTTTTTATAAAAGTGCCACAAACACATGGATTCTTAAGCTTGGACAAGATTCATAAGAATAAGAGAAAAGAATCAAATGAATGATCAAGAAATGCTTACAAGAATAAAGAACAAGAAGCAATAACACAAGATCTATACCCACAAACACTAGATCTTGAAAACCCACTAATAAAACTAGAAACCCTAACTTTAGATCTTGAGAAAACCCTTGAAAATCAACCCACTAATACTTCAAACCACCTTAGTTAACCTTAGAAATGAACCTTGTATACTTGGATCTTGGAGGAAATCAAGAAAATAAACCCTAAATGGGTGTTTGTTTGGTGTTGTGAGCCAAGAAAAGAGAAAAAGAGATGAGAGATTTTTGATGAGGCTTGGAAATGAGAAATGATCTAGTGTGTGAGTTATAACATGGTATCTATTGGATAAGGGATGTTTTAGGGTTTCTTGTTTTGTAGTATCAAGTGACCAACACACACAAAATAGTGTGTGTGCTTTGCTCGACTAAAACCACCCTCAAGGACCAAGGGGTTCAATTTTTGGGACCATGGTTCTTATATTTAGTCTTAGGTTTGCATTTTGGTAAGTCAAAATGGAAGAGATCACATTCACTATTCATGCATGGTTCCTTGTCCATGGTAATGACCTCATGAGAAGTCACTATCTTCTCCTTACATGAACACATACATAATAAAACAAGAAAGATGCCTTTGATTTAATTTTAAGACTTATGGTTGTTTTTGTTTGGTTTTGGCATCCAAATTTAACAAGAGGGGGGGTATGAACGAAATTTTTGAGTTATAAACACGATATGAATGATAACTAAAGTTTACATGAAAAGCTTTTAGGTTTCCGGGGTTCCGTTTGATAAAAAACGCGAAAAACGTAAATTATACACTAAAACGTAAAAATAAGTATCGGAAGTGATTGTAATCTACAAAACACTTAAAAAGATAAAATAATGCATATAATATCTAGAATAATCATAATCCGAAGTCGGAACGCGTCCGATGACGTTTTTCAGATTTACGCGGGTTAACTTTCCGGTAAATTGCCAGATTCAAACGTAACGTATAAAAGTAAAAAATAATGATCGGAAAAGTTTAAAATATTGACCTGAAATTTACGGGATATGACAGCTATCTCAACCATAGATGCTGAATACATAACCTTATATGGATGATGTGCCCAAATCCTATAGATGAGATCACAACTAATAGACTATGGATTTGCATTCAGTAAAATCCATCTGTATTGTAATAACAATAGTGCTATTGCTCTCTGTTGCAACAATGTCTAGCATTCAAGATCTACGCATATCAAAGTCAGATATCACTTTATCAAAGAGCAAGTAGAGAATGGTGTGGTTGAGCTCTACTTTGTCAAGACAAAATATCTGTTGGCAGATTTCTTCACCAAAGCATTGGCAAGAGAAAGATTCGAATTTCTACACAGCCGGCTTTGCATGAAAAGCATGTCTCCAGAAATATTAAAAAGTCTTGCAGAGTCTGAAGAAGAGTAGTGGTGGACACTCTTCGTGTATCCTATGTAAATAATTAAAAATAGAAAAACTCAAAAAGATTTTTCATTTTTATAAAATTTTATAAAAGAAAATACAAAATTGAAAAATCCAAAAATCCAAAAATATTGTTTTTAAGACATGTCTTCTGGTATCGATAGTATTTATGGCTTTATAATGTCATTTAATAATGACACGAGGTTGTATATAAAGTTCGAGCGGAAGTTCTAAATGTTTTCCAAACATGTCATTGGCTTGCAGTTATTTTAGACCGCAACCCGGTCATCATCTTTAAGGCAAGTATATCACCAAAAAGATAACTTGACCTCTCAACGGGAAATTCATTTTTCTCGGGCATGATCTTCTTCATGATCATGTAAAGGTTTGTGTATACTTTGCTACACAACTCGAGCTGTCTCAAAAATAAGTGTACGTGTAAGTGTATTTATTTTTCAAAATAAGAGAAATCTTATTTTTATAGGTGAAAACATGTTGATTTTTTTTAAATAATCAGTGTTTTCAGTAATCAGAAAAAGATTTAAAAGGATATTCGATCACTCAAACAACGACTATAGCTCTTTAAATAGAAAACGGGTCATTGTTTGAGGGGGAGAACAGTGCCAACAAATGATCTTTTTTATAACGATCTTTCAAAATAAATCAACAAATAAAAGGTTAAAGTTTTAATAGTGACGGATCACGGCTTGAAGGGGAGTTAATTTGTTAACTCAAAGGGCCTTAGATGTCATTAGTTTAAATCTTTAGGGACTTAGTTGCAATTAATGGCTAAGTAGTTTTAGGATTAAAACTATAAGGAAAAAATCTGCTAATTAACTTAAGTTGTTTAAGTCTTTGGAAAGTTGCAAATTAAGTGTGCTAAGAGAGTAAAAGCCTAGGGGCTGTTTTGGCCAAAACCTGAAAGTTTCAAAATATACCAAAAACAGGGGGCACTTTGTTTGACACAAACCAAACGCACCATTATCTTACGCATCAGTTCAGGACCTGATCCTATCATGATGACCCCTAGACAACTCAATTCAGGGTTCGCCCCATCGCCTGTACCTGCAACTACATACATTCCACTAACAGATAAAGATCTGGAGATTTTATTCCAACCGATGTTCGATGAATACTTTGAGCAATCTACAGATAGTGAACCAGTACCTACGGCTACTGTTGTTAACGCGCCAATTGTTTCTACGAATACATCTGTTTCTACAACGATTGCTCAAGATGCACCTTCTACAAGTCATTCATTGTCATCCTTACAAGTGCATCCTACAGTCTTTCCTCAAGGTGTTACAGCTGGACTAACTATCGAAGACACCTCAATTACTCAAGCTGACCTTCATCCCTCAGTTTACCCTGTTGAAGGAGAACCTAGTTTTTCACAGTCAACATCAGGGGATGTTAGTTTAGCTGAACAGAACCAAGTGAATCAACCACCAGATCATCTCAGAAAATGGACCAAGGATCACCCTCTTGATAATATCGTTAGTAATCCTTCTCGTCCGGTATCCACCAGAAAACAGTTAGCTTCTGATGCTTTGTGGTGCTATTACCATACCGTACTGTCAAAACTGCTTTTTTGAATGGTAATCTGCAAGAAGAAGTATTTGCTAGTCAACCAGAAGGCTTTGAGGACCCTGATTACCCTACTCACGTCTATCATTTGAAGAAGGCTCTTTATGGGTTAAAGCAGGCGTTATTGGTCTCAAGTGGATTTACAAAGTCATGCTTGATGAGTATGGTGATGTTCTGAAAAACAAAGCTCGGTTAGTAGCAAAGGGATATCGTCAAGAGGTGGGGTATGATTGAAGAATCATTTGCAAGGTTGCCGGTAAGGCCATCAGAATATTCATTGCCATTGCTGCAACCAAGGAATATGATTCATTACCAGATGGATGTCAGATTGCTTTTCTGAATGGATGATCTTCAAAGAAGAAGCTTTGTCAGTCAGCTGAAGGGATTTAAAGACCAGAAAATCTTCTCACGTTTATCGTAGAAGAGGCTCTTTAGAGCTAAAGCAGGCACCAAGGGCGTGGTATGACACACTATCAAAGTTCCTTTGGCCAAAAATTTCTTCAAGGGTGCCGTGGATCCAACGTTATTCACTCGCAAATAAGGAAAAACATATTCTACTTGTTACAATATCGTGATGAATCATTATTGCTCACAGATCTACAATGCGTGTAAAATAATTTTCCATAGAGATGAGCTTCTCAAAGTTCAGATGTCGTGATGGGACAAATGTCGTTTTTCTTATGACTACAAGTTTCTCAAAAGTCCCAGAGGCTCTTTATTAACCAAGCAAAATATGCTCTCGAAACCTGTAAAGAAATATGGGATGATTCTTCTGACCTTGTTGATATACCAATGGCTGGATCGATTCGAAAACTGGGCGAGATCTCTACTTTGGGATTCCAGTTGATCCAAAACTCGATTTAGAGGAATCGTTGGCTTCCCTAATGTACCTTACAGCCAGCTAGAACAAGACCTTGTATTCGCTTGTGTGCATGTACCTTTCGGCATTACATTTTGTTTATTACATTTGTAGCTAGTTAAAGGCTATGCCCTACCAAAAAGCACCTTGTGAAGCAATCAAACGTTTCTTTACGGTTACCTAAAGGAAACCTTTAACAATGGGTCTTTGGTATCCGAAGGACAATGTTATGTCATTAATAGCTTATGTAGATGCGGATCATGCGGGATGTCGGGATTCGAAAAGAAGTACGTCGGGAAGTGCTCAGTTTCTTGAAGATAGATTGGTTAGCTGGTCATCAAAGAAGCAAAGAAGCACGACCATCTCAACAACAGAGGCGGAATATATTGCAATGTCTGGTGCTGTGCTCAAATCCTTTTGGGATGAGATCTAAGCTAAAAAGGACTACGCTTTCTGTTCATTAATATTCTCTGTACTGTGATAAGAAAAGTATCATTGCTTTAAAGTTGCAACAAATTGATTCTTTCTTGTGTATTTTATCCTTTTGTGGAATTTGACCTTTTGCCTTGGTCAAGGGCATTCGGTTAGAATCTGCATTAGGGTTGCTATATAAGTGTATACTAGCCACGAATCAGATATCCTTACAAAAGCTTTACCAAAAGAGCGTTTCGAATTTCTACTCCCACAACTTGGGATGAAGAGTTTAACCCCTAAAACCCTTTAACGCCTTCAAGAAGGAGAGGATGAGTAAATGAAGTGTCCTCTTGTATCCTTTGTACATAAGTACATAAAAATAGACTGGGTAAATATTTTAAGTCATTTGGAATTACAAAATGGTTTGCAATTACTTCAGATTGCAACCCGGTTCTCATTCGAAGGAAAGATTGTCGTCTTAAAGACAGCTGTTCCTAACAACGGGTAATTAATTTTGCTCGGGCATGGATTACTTTATATCCATGCAATTTAGGATTAATGTACGTTTCAGTGCATTTTTCTTAATTCGGAAGAGAAGTCTTCCTGTTTGATAACCACATAATTTTTCTTAATTGATTCTTCAAAACTATTTGTGTTAACCACCGTGGTAAAAGTGTTGTTTGAAAATCAATCCAGACAATTCGACACTCAATCAATGACTACAACTCTTTCAATAGAAAACGGGTCATTGATTGAGGGGGAGAGTGTTGTTCAAATTTAATGTGTGGGTGCTGATTGAAAAGTGTTATCATGTCTTGGATCTTCAAAATAAGCAAAGGAACCCAATCTTCAGATCTCCGTGGATACTCTGCATAACACAAACTTCTTCAGAGCTCTCAGTGCATCAGCTGATGTTCCTTCTAGCGTTACAGAGACAACTGATACAACATCAACACTTCAACCACCACCACCTCCACTACAAAAACCTACAGTTCATCGAGATATTTGGTAGAAAGTTAAAGATCTGAAGAAACTTCAAAAATCTCGAATGCTTCATTAGTGGAAGGCTCAGAGATATTGGCTACTGTCTAATCAAGAGAAGTGAATGATTTTATCATTCCAGCATTAAGGTCAATATCATCGGTAATGAAACATACATCTCGTACATTATAAGTAGTATGGAATTAGATGTTATGTGTCAGTCTATGAATTTTTCATGAGTTTTTCATTAAACTCAAAAAACCAGGTTTTTGAGTTTAACGAAAAAATCTTTCAAAATTATCATATCTGACACTAACACATACCCTCAACGATTGAGGGGGAGCATTAATATGTTCCAAACACGGCTTGTGAATAATAGGCACACTTTTCTCCCAATTTTATAACATATTTAAATCAAGTGATATCCAAAATGTCAAAGGGTTTGAAATTTTTGATAAGGGGAGAAAATGTGATTAAAATATGTAATGTGATCATATTACTCAAGTGTATACTCCACCATCATGTGCTAAACAGTTTCGAATACCGATGCACATGTTGAGGGGGAGCTTTTCTGAAATGCAAAAACAATCGGGTACTAAACACTTTGATAGTTATATCATAAGTACCTGATTGAGTTTTTCAACAGTGATTTTATGGCAAGGTGAACTGTACCAAAAGACTGACCATGTATTTACTTTTATCGAAGTTATAAGGATGGTAAGGTTAGGTACTCGTTCCTATGATCCTGCCAGAACCGGAGGGATCTACCCAAGGACAATCCACTAGTTAGTACAGAAGTCCTTAGGTATGATTAAAAGGAGTAAATGTGAGAACAAGGGAATAGTGCCGACTGAGATGGAGCTAGTACTGGAATATACCCAACAAGGTGCTAGTCATGAAGTCTCGGTAAGCACTAAAGGGGTTGAGGAATGAAAAAGAATTGTACAGATAAAGGGTGTAAAGAAAGAAGCCCTCCATACACTTAAGGCAGAAACCACCGTGGTCAAAACATATTAGCTGTCAGAATTACAAGTTGATTGCTGACATTTAAAACGACAAACATGGACCCAGTGATGCAATGCGAACAACCCTTCCCAGCTTTCGAGTTTCTTTAAAAGAGACTTGTCTCTTGTGTCCACGGATACTAAAACATTGTAATCTAACTTCACGTCACTCACCCTCCGAGTTAGTCGTATTAAAAGGAGGCAAGTCAAGCTCCACCCCGATCACCTAAAATCAAAGCGCACTTTCGAGTCTAGAGCCAAGATAATACATCAATTCATCTCGTTAGGACACATTTCAATATCTTGTCTTTCACACACTGTAAATCAAGGTTATCTTCGGAGTTCCTACTCATTATCCTTATGATATTTCCAGAACATCTCCAGTTGATACAAAATGTATACACAATGAAGATGTGGAAATCCTGCTAGAGCCAACAACATCAAACAAGCTCTAGGTTAGTGGACTTGTCGCTTCTAACAAGAATCGATCTTGTGAAAACTAGAAAACAAACAACGGTGCGTGTTTACATGAATCAAAACTTGTTCCCAGTATAACGAATTGTACTGTTAATTGACATGTGACAAACAATCAAAAACTCTCGAAGTGTTATACCTAAACTTTCATTATTATCACCAACTATAGTATTTTTCAATCAATTTTCTCTTTATTCTAACAGTTTATAAC
This sequence comes from Tanacetum coccineum, assembly GCA_026074375.1. Lineage (NCBI taxonomy): Eukaryota > Viridiplantae > Streptophyta > Magnoliopsida > Asterales > Asteraceae > Tanacetum > Tanacetum coccineum. Next base: position 51,963 of record BQNB010017579.1, read on the forward strand.
ATGAACATTTAAAGATGGAGATGAAATACCCTTACCAGCATAGTCAAGTTCATAACCTAATGCTGAAGACACAGACCAACATTTGTATGAAGTTATGTAATATCTCATAAAGGAGTCAAAGCTTCCACAAAACTCTGTTATCATATTCTTCTTCACAAGTTCACAAGATGGCAATAGAATAAACTAGATGATGAGAATTATGTATGGATGATGACACTCAGAAAGCTCATTATCAAAAATCAAAACAAGTTCAAAGTGCACAAGCTCAATTGTTATCTAAAGATCACTAACAACAAAGTAATGGATGAAACATGAAGAATCAAAAGACTGCAAAGCTGTAATAGCTTAAGTCAAGTCTAGTGTTTCAAGGGTGACCTCCCGTTAGGTGTAATTCGTTAGATTATGAGTAAAAGACTCCGTTCCCTCCATATATTGGAATTGTTTATAATAGTTCGTAGTTTAATAGTTAATCGTATGTCTTTCGGTTTTAAGTCAGGTACTAATGGTATTTTGTAAAAACTATATAAGCCTCTTCCAACTTTGGAAGAGGCAAGCTAGTAATAAATCATTTTTATTTTTTTTTTTTTTATTTTTTTCCTTTTTTTTTACACAACATTTCTTCCCTAGAAATATCATCACTATGTTTTCTCTCATCTAGAAACAAGCCTAATCACTAGAATCAAACACCACTCCGGTTATGATATAAACGAGCCACAATTACCCTTTGCAAACATATAAAACTAAACAAATCATTATTAATAAGCAATAAGCGATCTACCAATCTTGGAATAAGGGCACAGCTAATAAAAACAAAAAATAAGCACTAAAAGTAAGGAAATAAGAAATAAGCAATTTAAGAATCAAACCATAATCTTCATTAAGCTAAACCAAATCTTGTTACAATAATAAAAAAAGCTAGAAAAGAGCTTTACATTAATCTGTAATAAGCTATAACTAAACTAAAATAAGATGAAATAACATTTTAATAATAAGTTAAAACTAAACTAACCTACTCCTAAAATCTAGCTAAAAACTGAATATGTGGGGGGGTCGATCTTTATTTTAAACCAAAAGGGGATAAAGAGTAAATCTGGCCAAGCCATCATATGCCATAATTAGTCCTCACCATACGGATCATGAAATTTTGCAGCAAAAGTATCCATACGATGAAAGACACATGTCCCTTTAGACTGCGTAGCTCGTACGCATTTATTCTCCTCCACTTGATTATTTTGCAGTGTAAAGAAAGTTTAAACAAATATGCCCAGCCACGTGTCGGATCTTGAATGGCTAAGAGATTGTGTAGTGGGGAGTCACAAAGACCAAGTTGAATTAATTATGTAGCCGTGACCACACGCATATTACTATCAAATGCAAATCCATGTTCAGTTGTAAACTGAATGGGCCAAATGTGATAAAATAGCCGAAGTCATCTAACTAGGCCAAGTATTTTATCTTGTTTCGATGGGGCCAGACATGGGTTGGTCTTCAAATAAAGAGTTGTTAAATCTTTTGGGTTTTTCAAAAGTTAAGGGTCGGCCGGCCCATATAAAATGATTCGCCAGCCTAATAAAAGATGAAGCACCGTCAACTCAAATTTTCCGCCTAATCCAAATGGCAATGCTCGAGCAATATAACGACTTCAATCTGATCTCGAAAAAAGCATAAACTCCTTCAAATCTTAATTGAAAGTCCCGCTTTGCTTAATTTTCAATCCCTTGTAACTTGCAAGACATAAAAACATAAACCAAACATATTTTCAATAATAATTCTCATATTTCATGTTTTTAGTCCGTTTATTAGTGTTTTTACCGACGGGGTATAAATGATGTGTGTTTAGGCACATATCAAATTCCTCCACACTAAGCCATTGTTGGTCCCACACGCAATGTAATAAAACACGCCCAAAAAGAAATAATTAAATCCCCCTTTAACTTATAACCCTCACATCAAACAAGAACAGAAAAGGTCATCACCAAGGTTAAAATCATTTTGTTTCTAAAGCACCCCTGTTTTTAAAACAATTTTAATTTAACTAAGTTGATAAAAACAAGATAAAATTTGAATAAAAATATTTAAAAAGGCTTTTATAATGTTGTCCCAAGATGTAGGATACCTCTTTTTGGATCCCACTTCAATAGATGTAAGTCCTTAAGGCTTGTTTAAGGTAAGTTTTATATTAGATCAAATCTAACACAACAATAGTAGGAACATTATGTGAATGTATTAAAGTTAGCGAATCTAATCTCAAAATATTATAAAATTTTAATGAAACTATAATTCTATGAACACACAATTCAACAATAAAATAAAAGCTCCAATATTATTATTACAAATAATACGAATAATCTCCTAGTATTAGGGTTACAAAACCTTGAAGCTATGATAACTCTATGAATGACTCATTTGGATTTGATACTGATATAAAACTCTATGCCCTAGGACCTCTTTTTATACACCAAGGAGTCCTAGTCGAATTACAATATATTTCTAAAACTTAGAATATTCTCTATGATCTATTCTATAAATAACTAATACTTATCACGTAAGTAATCTTGATCTCTAATTAATCTTTATCCTTTCTTCTATCTTTATCCATTCTCTTTTGACAGTAGAAACTCTTTCAGCAGTCTCAATCTTTAAGCAGTTGTAACTTTTGTACTAGCAGCATTAACTTAGCACCAGCAGTAGTCACTTATACACCAGCAGCATTAACTTCGTAGTAGTAACTTCAAGAAGGCTTTTAATCCCAACAATCCTCCCCTAAACTTGATATTCTTCTTCAAAATCTTAAGTAACTTCATATACAAGCATCATAATCACCGATGAGGATGCTTCCAAACACTTCATTCAGGTACATAGCCTTCCTTAAGCTGTTTCTTGACCAATCTAAGAAGCTCAAATGCCATTTCACACTCATAATCAACTATAATCATCACATCATGAAACATCTTGATGTAGTATTGTGATTTATAAGTTGGATAGATCTTCACAACAAAACAAATAAAATAGCATGTTCTGCATTGTTACACAAATGAACTCCACAAGAATACATAAAAGCTTCCTCCAGTTTCAAGCACTTTAACTAATCCTTCTTGATACTTCCATAATTATCATTAACAAATTTTTCAAACATGGTCTTCTAATTAAAAGTAATAATTATCCATGTAATCACTGCCTTAAGTCTTCTTAAAATCTTGGCTTTGACTATACTCCAAAGAACTTCCAAGTCCTTCTCTATCAAAGTTTTTTAAGCAAATTTCCAAAAGATTCAATACATTTGAGAATTACCATCAGCTCTTATAATTAGAAATAGCTATTCATTTCCTTCTTTGTAGATTTCTTGTATTCAACAATGGTTGGAGATTTAGTAGATAAAAGTGTAGCATCAATAGTTACATCATCTCCATCATCTGGAATTATTTCCAAACATTTCTTAAGCTCTTTATACTCTTTGTCTTCTTCCAAACTTTTGCTTTTTAAAGCTTTCTTTATTCCAACTCTTCTCCTGCACTCTTTATACAGCTCTCGCATAAGCATCTCTGTCTTCTACCTCCTTTTGGAACTCACGTTCTACCAACTCAGTTCTATAGTCAACAAAGGTATTCACCCTATTCATTGCTTTGTTAAATAATTCTTAAATATTGGGTAAAGGACTATAGTTTCTTTAGCACTTTATGTGGGCTATTCCATCCTTCAATGTTTTTCAGATAAGTACACTATACATACTCCTTTGTTGAGCACTTGTTGTGGTCTGTTCCTCTTTTCTTTCTCTCACCTTAGGCTGCAAAATATTTTCTTCTTTTGCTCAAAGAATTTGTACTAACAATATTGCCTTTTCCTCATTTGTCAATACAACTTGCTCTTGACTTGCAGTCTTTTGAGCCAACTGATAAATCACATCAATTTTTACCTAATATTCATCCCAGTGCTATTTGGGTCTTCTTCAACTTGTTGAGCTTTTTCTCTGGCAAGCCTTTCTTCTTATTCTTCTTCTTTAGCTTGTAGCTTGAAGGCAAGTTCTTCATTAATTCTCATCTGCTCTTGCTTCTTCATTAGCTTCTCTTTTTCCACCATAGGCTCTTCAATCATAATACCTTTACCTTTATCCTGTGGAGGTTTTGGTGCAGCTGTTATTGTTGTAGTAGTTGTTGTTGTAGTAGCTTAACTTGGCTCTCTGAAAGAGATTCCTTGAGTTGGCGGTCTAGCACTTTTCAATTCAGCAAGTGCTTGAGCCAAGTGTAGCACAATCATCAGTATTAACTGTATATATAATTAACACAAGCAAGCATCACTAACTTGTTGTATCAGCACAAACTAACTGGAATACTTGCAGCACTAACTTTCTCTTCAGCAGCATTAATATTTTCTCCAACAGCACTAACTGACTTAGCATCATCAATAATATCAGCAACTTCTTCAACCACATTTATTCTCTCCTCAGCAGTTTTAACAACACCTTCACTCTCAACTAACACCTCATCACCTTCTAGATCATTTACCCTAAACATATCTTCATCATGGTGTACATTGACCAGGTAAATGTCTTTATTAGCATCAAATCTAAGCAAAATTGATATTGTGGTAAAGTTTCGATTTTAGATCCTCCCCTATTTGGATGCATCCTCTTCACCTAAACCTTCATCTTTAGAGGATTCAACCCTTCTTGATGAACCAACTTTGTATAAACTTTTAAGCCCATGAGTTCTTGACCTCTTCTTCTCAAGCCTCTTGACTCTCCTTTTCAAACTTGCAATCTTATTATCTTAGGTGGTCTTTGTAACCTCCAAATCAAGAAAAAATTTCCCCCCCCCCTTTGATTGTGAATTGGTACATAAAATTCAATAATTCCTTATAGTTTTTATGTTATCTTGACCACTTCCAAAGTGTGTTACCTCATTCGAGCAGTGGAATCATTAGAGTTTTAGATACATTTCACAAACCTAAGTTTGATTCAATAGTATCCCCTATGGTTCTTGACACCTGGACCACTACTGAGAACTATTTCCTGGCAGAACTTTGGTTCATTAAGTTTGCCAAGGATCGGGTTCTTATTGATTTACCATCCCTCTAACCTGCATCTACATCTAAGCTAGTAGCAGTAGTGGTAGCCCTCACCAAACTGTCATCCATATCCTCATTGACAGCCTTATCTGCTACATTGTCTATAGGACCACTAGATTGAGGTACCTGAGTGTCCTTTCTCTTTGGCCTTCTTGATCTTTGTTTAATAAAAGTGGGTGTGTGATGGGGATCAGTGGGATTTGTTGAACCTTCACCCATTTCTGCTTGATCTTGTACCACTATTGTTTGAAATAAGTGTTGTGTCCCAATCTAGAAAAAAAAACCTTTCCCAAACCCTTCTGAAAATGTTTCCAAAAATCTTCTAAGTGTTGAGAGGTGTCAAATTAAATTCTCAAATGTGAGTAATGCATCCCTACAAGTTGTTTTTTCACAAACACTTGTACAAACAGACCTTTGATACATCACAAGAATACCAGACACATTCTCCCAAGTTCTTCACCCATACTTCAAAAA